>JBBPNZ010001111.1:0-11093 GCA_038091195.1 Phylloporus rhodoxanthus
CGCAGTCTAGATGGGTTCTCACGATTCCTTTTACCCCCCCAATTCGACGACCTTCAACGAGCTGCAGAATGCGGACCGATCATCATTGTGAACGCAAGCAAATACAGCTGCGATGCCCTTGTTGTCCTCCGCACTCGCGCACCCATCCGTGTTCTACTTCGTTGCTCATTCAATGATGTCGTTCAACTATGCACGCAATTATCGGAACTGACCCGGGACTCGCATGCATATGGGCCGCACAGGGAGTCGTACGTGAAGGAGGTATTGCGCGAGCTATGGTCATCCGTTGTCGCACCCATCACTGATGTTCTGCAAAATGATGTGCAGCTGCCGCCAGGCTCGCGTATCTGGTGGTGTCCAACATCGAAATTCACCCTCTTGCCACTCCACGCTGCGGGTCCACATCGGAAAGGAAAGAAGAATCTCATGGATATTTATGTTTCTTCATACGCGCCATCTCTCTCCGCTCTCCTTCGTGCACGCGACCGCATTGGTTATCAGAGGGATGCTCGTGATGTCTCCGGAACATCGAACGTGATTTCATTTGCTGCCGTCGGCCAAGCGCATCCGAGCGCAGACACAAACCTTGGCCAACTCCCCGAGGTGGAACACGAGATCCAGAGGATCCGGAATGAGACAAACATGCCTGCAAACGTGAAGTTCGAGACCGCCACTGGTACTGCGGCGTCCATTGGAGGCACGGTGCAGGCATTCCGAGGCCATCGCTGGATCCACATTGCCTGCCACGGTGCGCAACACGCGACGAAGCCGTTCGACTCATGGTTTGCGATGGGCGATGGCAAGCTCACGCTCATGCGCATCATCCAGGAGCGCTACACAAACTCCGAGTTCGCGTTCTTGTCTGCATGCCATACGGCGAAAGGCGACGCGTCGACCCCGGACGAGGTGCTCCATCTCGCGGCCGGCATGCAGTTTGCTGGGTTCAATGGGGTGATTGGGACTCTGTGGAGGGTGGACGACGCGATTGCGCACCAGGTGGTTACTCGGTTTTACAAGGAGATGTTTAAACACCCGAACGTTGATTTCACGAACGCGGCTGCGGCGCTGAATACTGCAGTGATCGAGACCGCTGATGAAGTGTCGTTGGAGAAACGGATTGTGTTTGTGCACATCGGAATTTGACTTCTTTGATCGATGCAGGTTTCTTTTTGTTCTCTTATGGAGGCAAGTGTATTGATGGCATCTCTTCCAGGTGCTTGCGGCCTGTTCTTGTATATCTTTAATCTCGGGTGCCAAAGAGTCCTGAGCGGATTTCGTTTTGTGCATTTTTCTTGCATTGGTATATGTTGGTATGATTCACATGAAATTGACGCATACTGGATTGATGGTCTCGCATTCCATATCCATGCCGATCTCACTTTGTATCTCAGGCTCCATCTCTACGCTTTGTATTTGTACTTCCACGTCTGGCGAGGGGATAAGTTGAATATTGACAGTGCTTGCGGTGAACCCAAGGAATACAGCGCTTAGAGTAACTAAAACCTGCAGGTCGTTCGTGATACACTCGACAGGGTTATCTCGTGTGTACAGAGGTGACATATAACCTGACGGGTCCCAAGTATCTATGGATATGAACTCCTCACCAACACAGTCAACTCCTCTTTTCGTTCCATCTGTAAATGAGAGATACATCAGCATCCGGTCGGACAGGGGGAATGCGGCAATATGTCATACTGACAAGTCCAAGAACAATTGAAAGACGGGCATTACAATCTAGGTAGCAATGTATCGTCATATGGGTCGAATGTAGTGATACAACACCGTTAAGCGAGGTTCTGCGGACGTCGGTATTTCTGAGTGTTGAGGGAAACCAGTTGAGCTCGTTCGTCGGCCTCATTACGGACAGCGAGGGCAACATCGGTTACTCCTCCCTCGTCTTCACAGTCTGGGTTGGGGATACTACCCTGACGTCGAGCGCGTCAGCATCTCGACTTGAGGCAGACGGGTAAGTGTAAGCAAACTCTGGATACCTCATCACACGAGTGATGTCATGTATAATTTTCCTTGGTCGCTCGTTCTACCTTGAAGTTCTAGAATACCTTGACACCCCGCAAGCGTGACATGTGAACAGTAATGCTCTGAATACCTAGTAAATCAACCAAGTCACCAGTATAAACGCGAATACGCACACCAGTAGTCCACCCAGATAGATGATAGCCTCTGGACGTGCAGCCTCACGAGTGCGCCTCTGACCTGGCCACTGGTATTCTCCATCTCCGGTGCACACGAAGAAACGGTCGGCTTTGCACTTGAACCTCAAGATAAGGTTGATCGCGATGCCGATTAACATCTCCATCGGCGTCAAAGTCATCCATGCCCGTCGTTTTCAGCAACAACCCTAACCCCTCCTGCAGATACACACCTGAAACATTAAAAACGCTACGACCATCGGCAAAGGTGCCAAGATCACCCTCGAGAAAGTGGCTGGACTGTGGTGCATGCACGAACGAACGAAGAAGTGCGAGAATGTAAAGATGTCTGTGGGGTGGATGATACACATGTAACTCACACGCCGGACTCTTCATGGCGCCGCATGATATCGACTCTTCATAATATCTGGGCGCACGGTGTAAATCTGAGCGTACACCTATCGACTCATTTGAGGAAGAATACATACAAGAAAGGGAACGGGGGGTTGCACCTGCAGGTTCATACAGGAGGAGCCTCGTCAACCAGCCACCGTGCCTATGACCTGTCTAGTTTTCCGGTAGTGGAAATAGCGCCAGACATCACCACAGCGCTTGGTATCGTGATCTAGGGCAGAAGAATGTCAGTACAGGCCCAAATTCAGCGTACACGCAACAACATCCGGCAAGTCGAGGAGTAAAGTCACAGGACAGGGAGGAGAAACCACTGACAGAGATAAGATCATCAACCAAATACTTACCTTGCGGGAGGACTTGTTCGAACGAGGGGCAACAGCACACCATTTCAGCACCAAACAACCAAGCTGTCCTAGCGACCAGATCTAAAAGTGATCGTATATGTGCTCTTTGCGTGGGAGCGACACATCTATTGCTCCTTCTTTTGCTCGGCCACCCACTTCTCCTTGAAGTTCTCGAGTACCTTGAGTCGCTCCATCAGCGTAGAAGGATGCAAATTGTGGCAGGATCAACAACGTCGCAAACCAAAAGAACGGTACAACCGTCGACGGATTCTTGACACGCAGCATGGCCTTTTGCGATAAGTTTGCACATGATACCTTTCAGAGCTACGCGCGTTCACCTGGGGAAGAAGCGCGGTGGTACGGCTTGTTCTCCATCACAGACACCGTGCGTGCCCTCTCGCTTTTTAGTACACGTTGACGCCGATGGTGGCCCAAGTCGAGTCCGTTTGAGGGATCGCTGGTTGTTGGGCTGATTGCTGATAGCACACGTAACATTCGCTATGCTTTCTTCTTTATGGCTTTGATGGTGTGGGTGGCGATACCTGTTCTTTGGAGCGTCGACGTTGAGCAGGGTCGGCCCATAGATACCAAGACATATGCCCTCGAACGCGTTGAGCATGGTGGTGCGATGATACCTGTGGGAAGGGTGAGAGGAAGGTTTTCTCTAACATTGCAGACCATCAGGTTACCACTGTAAATGTGTTGGCGAAGACTGATGAATGGTCCTCCGTTGGAACCTAAAATGGCTGGGCTCAGAATTTTGCACAGCCTCGTGTCACTATACCCACGCCCTCTTCCCTCCGACAAGTACTATCTCCCACTGCTCCCGCGCCCGCTTTCTACCCGCTACGTTGACATCGCTATCCCCCGACGCATTGTCACCGTCGCATCTCTCTAGGCCTCAAATACGTTTTCACTGCAATCTCTAAGCGCCATATTCCTGCGTTCATCGTGAGCGCTTTACCGTTCTCGCCGACGTAGGTATGCACTACCGCTCTCCATCTTAGCCGATCTCAACGATCTTGTTATGCGCCCCCCGACTGCAGCCCTGGTTTCTCAATTTCTCATTACCCGACTATTTCGGGTACTTTAGCCCTCCCACCATTTGCTCCTACTCCCAGTATCCATCTATTTGTCTCCCGTTCTCAAGAACACCCGTGATCCCTTACACATCTCTCTATCTAGTTGTTGTTCGTTTAAGCTCTCGACTCTCCTCGAAATTCCACCTGTTTCTCCTGCACGAAACATCTTCCCCCCTCCTTTATTTCCTCCTGTCTCCTGTCTCCTGTCTCCCGTCTCCCACCTCCCGTCATTACCGCATTGTCACGGGCTTCATCTCTTTTAGTTTCGAAGCTGATATTCCTGCATTGACACGCCATCTTCCATTCAACGCCTGTTCTCGTCTCTTTCGTGGTCTGGTCTGCTCCCTGTGAGTCGCATTCATTTTTACCTGGCGTCAATTTTCATCTGTTTTTGATTTCGTTGTGTCTTTCTCAAGTCAGTGATTATCTAGTCTGTCAACCCCCTGCTCTTGATCCCATCCCTTCTGCTTCAGTTTTATTTCTCAGAATCATTGGCCTGTTTTGTTTCTGTTGTCCTCTGCTCTGCTCTTGTGAGTTTACATTCATTCTTGAGCATGCATTTCTTATCTGTTCTTTTGCTCTCAGACAGCCTCATCTCAGCCTTGCTTGTGAGTTGTGTAAATTTTGCTTGAATGTCCATCTCTTATTCACACTTTCTTTGCTATACTAGTCTCACCTGCCTTTAATTGTCTGTGGTCTTTCTGTGTTATCTGCCCTTGCTTGCCAACTTTCTGCCAACTTCTGCCACATTAAACACCATTTCACACAATAAACCATCTTCCTTGTCTTACCTCCCCCCTTTTCTCATTGTATTCTTCTTTGCTCCTTGTTCCCCACCTACCCACTGAAGCCCCAAAAATATCCTCTTTAGCTCAAACATTCCCTTATCCTGCCAGTATCTCTGGGCCCAGCATTGCACCTCCATATTCCAGTATTGTATTTCTATCAAGTTTGTCTTGTAGTCTTTGCATCCCAAGCTCCACCTAAGTCTCTTGCCTCTCTGTCCCCTTTTGGCTCATTTCATCATCTGGATTTACTCCACATCTCATCTCCACCTTGTCTTCTCTGCCACACAATTGTCAGTCTTTCTACATCACATTGTACTTCCTGATGTACTGGCACAAAAACCCTGAAGACATTACCTTTCAAGTTACAGGTGAGGTTCCTCTGATGAGCTGTATGCTCATGCATGCTCACCTCTTTTATGTAGTCAGTCAGCTGACCATCTCATCATGCCTTCCCAAAGAGGACATCCGCATTAGTGTTTCTGTTGGGGACATGTCTAAACTAACATGCTCTGGAATCCTATCAGAGGATGGCCTGATAGTAACATGGAACCATCCCTTCCTCTTGTGGGTATCATTGTTGAAATATCTATGCTTGTTCATCCTTTCCCCCACAGCTCTGCACCTCCCAACACTTCTGTTCAGATTGCTGTATGGGTTCTGCCAGAGGAGCTTACCCATGAGTGGGACAAACAACCATTGGGTAATCATATGGTCGTAGATGTAGCCAGCTTGCTAGAGTCCAGTGATCCTTGGCAATGTAAGCCTTCCCATCTCGATTTCTCCAACTCAATTAATAAGAATGTACAAGGCAATGTTCCTGGGCACTCTGCAGGTCATGCAACAATTTCTATTACATGTAGGGCAAGTGATGTGTTGGTAAGCTCTATGTTGTAGTTCAGCTTGTATGTGATTAAATGTATACTTTAGATTGCACCAAATGGGCACAATTGTCTGCCAGATCTCAGAAAATATAAGTCAAAGCTTTACAACTTTGGAAGGCAGTCAAAAAATGGTGCTAGCATGTCCACAAAAATTGAAGTAGAAATGGCAAGATTGGACCTTTGTCCATTGGGCCATATAGACCACACTAGCATTCTGGATGATCTTGGAACTGCATATTTACTCTATTATGATCAGAAAAGCAACATTGCAGACATCAATAGAGCAATTGAAGTTCAGCAAAGAAGACTTGACCTTTGTCCTTTGGGACATCCAGAGCATGTCAAGGCTTATGGAGAACTTGTAATGGTCTTGGATAGGCATTATGGCATCCAAAAAAATACAAAAGACCTAGACAAACTCATAGACATGAAACAAGCATGGCTTAATTTTTGCCCATTGGGTCATTCAGATCATGCAGCAGCTCTTGGATCATTTGCACTATCCTTGCACAAATGCTATGTTGTACAAGGACACATCACAGACCTGAACAGGGCAATTGAAATGAATGAAGAATGGCTTGAGCTTTGTCCAATAGGTCATTCACATCATGATATAGCTTTGAACAACCTTGCATTGTCTCTAGGGGCACATTATCAAAAACTGGGTGATGTGACTGATCTGGATAAAACCATCAGTCTTCAAGAGAAATGTCTTGAGCTTTGTCCACTGGGTCATCAGGATCATGGGCTTTCTCTTCGAAATCTTGCACTTTCAATCTTGGATCACTACTACAAAATAAATAGTTATTCTGATTTGAACAAGGCAAACAAGTTGTTCAGAGAGGCATTAGAAACCTATCCAGTTCATCATAGAGCCTTTGCATTCAATGCTTCTCTAGTAGCTAAAACCACTCTTCTCTTAAGCTCTCCTCATGCCTCATACCCTCCTTATCAACCTCCTTCAGTAGATGAAGCTTTTGAAGCCTATAGACTGTTAAAGAAATGTGGCCCAGCAGCTTCCTTGGATTTGCTGAAAGCAACACAAGCTTGGGTGAAGGATGCTGAAAGACACAATCACTCATCAGTCCTGGAGGCTTACAAAACATTACTTGATACTCTGGATTACTTCACCTCCCTCAATTCATCACTAGATTCTCGGCATGAGAATATGCAAGAAAGGGTAGCTAATGCAGCCAATGATGCATTCTCATGTGCCACCAGGCACAGCAACTTCCAGATGGCTGTTGAACTTCTGGAGCAAGGTCGAGGAATCCTGTGGAATCAGCTCACCCGGTTTGACATTTCTGTGGCTGTTTTGGAAAGTGAGGGTAACCGAGGACACAAGCTTGCGGGGAAATTCACACGATTGAGTGCAGATCTCAAGAAGCATGCCCAACGGAGTGTAGGTCAAGGAACAGATCCATACTGGTGGGTCCAGGAGGAATGGCAACATGTGGTGGACAAGATTCGCAGTCTAGATGGTTTCTCACGATTCCTCTTACCTCCCCAATTCGACGACCTTCAGTGAGCTGCAAAATATGGACCAGTCATCATTGTGAATGCAAGCAAATACAGCTGTGACGCCCTCGTAGTCCTTCAAGCTCGTGCACCCATTTGTGTTCTACTTCGTTGCTCACTCGATGATGTCGTTCAACTATACACGCAATTATCGGAACTGGCCCAGGACTCGCATGCATATGGGCCGCACAGGGAGTCATATGTGAAGGAAGTATTGCGCGAGCTATGGTCATCCGTTGTCGCACCCATTGCTGCTGTTTTGCAAAATGATGTGCAGCTGCCGCCGGGTTCGCGTATCTGGTGGTGCCCAACATCGAAATTCACCCTCTTGCCACTTCATGCTGTGGGTCCACATCGGAAAGGAAAGAAGAATCTCATGGATATTTACGTTTCTTCGTACGCGCCATCACTCTCAGCTCTTCTTCGTGCACGCGACCGTATTCATTCTCAGAAGGACATCTGTGGATCATCGAACGTGATTTCATTTGCTGCCGTCGGTCAGGCACATCCGAGCGCAGACACAAACCTAGGCCAGCTCCCCAAGGTGGAACACGAAATACAGAGGATTCAGATTTAAAATTTGAATATATTTTATATTAGCATTTTTAATTAATAATTCATTAAAGATGAGATACATTTTATTATTAGGTAAGTTTTTAAACTTAGTCATTATGACCCTAGAATAAGCAGTAATAGCAGAAGCAACTCCGATAGATATTTAAAATTTAGTATAATAATTAATTAATTTATCATCTCTAATAAATCTTAATATGTTATTATATGTTAGATTTAAATCAAAAGAAATATATAATGGGAAAGCAGCTAAATAATAAGATAATTCTGTTAATTCTGTAGCATAAACTACAATTAATAAACCTTCAATCACTAATAAAGTTTGAAATAGATATTTCAATACTTTATAATAGTTTATTTGAATTATCTGAATGTTCTACTACCTAGATTTTAAATATAGAACTAATAACTTCTATCTTTAAAATTAACATGATATCGGTTGATTATTTTAGACCCGTTAAATCTTCGGAGCAACAATCTAAGGGTTGATACGTTGATACACGTTCATTATAAGTAGTGACTACTAGGCTCACTTTTCAACTGCATTCAATTTGTAACTTAATTTAATTTTATAAAAATAATTTTAAGGCAAAAATATATAATAATATAAGATATAACATTTTTTATATTATTATTAAATCTTTGATTAAATAAAATCTTTGAAATTTTCTTCTTAATTGTATAAATTTAAATTAATATAAAAATTAAATTTGATTAGGTTAAAAAAATAATTATTAGGTTAAAAATAATGATGAACTTTACAAACTTTCAAGCAAGTGTTTTAACCGGTTTATTAAATGTTTATTTAAATTCTCATGAATCTCACTTTGCTGTGATTATTCCTTTATTTATTTTAGCTTTATTTAGTATATTTTTTGGATCAATAACAGTTTTACTGTAAATTAAATATGTTTTGTGGAATAAATTTATCATTTTGTATTTTAAAATCAATGGAATGGATACCAATTTAAAGTTATTTACCTCTGTAAAGAGGATTTATAGTTTAGACACTTCTCAGTGTTTTAGAGAGGCTATTTAAAGATTTTTTCATTTTGAGTTTAAATAACTTTACCTACTATTAACTTATAGAAAAATGATTTTAAATACTTTAAAATGTGATACAAAAAATGTAATGTTCGATTTCTATTCTTACAATAATTTATTTAAATTAAATAAATATTAATAAAGAATATACAAGAACTGGTAAGATTTTACATGGATTATCGTATTAAATAACATGCTTCACTTCGTTTGCTTCAAGACCAACTAATTTTTTTGTTTTCAACTTTGCAGTCTTACTAACAAGGCAGAATGGTCATCGTGTTAACCTCATCACTAATATCGATATAATATGTTATAATTATTTAATTATATTTATTAAAAAAGAAGATATGTTAAAACTAATTGAATATTTTAAAATTTACCCTCATTTTTATTGTAAAATTTAAAAAATTAAAATTAAACAAAAATTATGGAAAATTAAAATTTTATCAGAGGAGAATGATTTAAATTATTCTCCCAGTAATACACTATCAATAAGAATAAAATATTCTAAAGTGCAATGGAGACAAACATGCCCGCGAACATCAAATTCGAGACCGTCACTGGCCCCGCAGCTTCCATCGAGGGCGCGGTGCAGGCATTCCGAGACCATCGCTGGGTCCACATTGCCTGCCACGGCGCGCAACACGCGACGAAGCCGTTTGACTCGTGGTTCGCGATGGGCGATGGCAAGCTCACGCTCATGCGCATCATCCAGGAGCGCTACACAAACTCCGAGTTCGCGTTCTTGTCTGCGTGCCATACGGCGAAAGGCGACGCGTCGACGCCGGACGAGGTGCTCCATCTCGCGGCAGGGATGCAGTTTGCAGGGTTCAATGGGGTGATTGGGACTCTGTGGAGGGTGGACGACGCGATTGCGCACCAGGTGGTTACCCGGTTTTACAAGGAGATGTTTAAATACCCGAACGTTGATTTCACGAACGCGGCTGCGGCGCTGAACACTGCGGTGATCGAGACTGCCGATGAAGTGTCATTGGAGAAACGGATTGTGTTTGTGCATATCGGAATTTGAGTTCTTGATCAATGTAGGTTTTTTTTGTTCTCTTATGGAGGCAAGTGTATTGATGTTCTCTCTTCCAGATGCTTGTGGTCTTTTCTTGTATTATATCCCTGATCTCGGGTGTCAAGAGTCTCTAGCTGATTACATTTTATGCTTTTTACTTGCATCGCTATGTTTCGGTACGATTCAATGGAACTGACGCATTCTGTCTTGATGGTCTCAAACTGGAACCTGATTGCAAATACCTCTGTCTCTCGGGCTCCACCTTTACCTGCTCGTGAAGCTTCGTATCTGTATATACTTGGCCCCGTCCGACCGACGGCTACAAAGGAAGCTACGTTTACAGTTCCAGAAGCCTCGCGAGCAGGGCTCTGTGAGCAAATAAGCTCGTGCATAAGGGCATTTGAAGAAACATGAGATTCTTCTCCTTATCTTGGTCCGGGCCTGCAGCATGGAACGGGAGGGAACACAGATATCGGGCACAATTAAATACATGAGCCCATAGGCAGCTGACAATTATTGGGCGGAGGCAATATTAGTCTCACAACGGATGACCAGAACTCGCGTGTCGTCTCTGTGTTCTCCGTATGTAGTCGATCTCATCGCTGACAGCAGGGCAACATCCCTTACTCCCTTGTTTCATGGTGTAATTGGGGCTAGTGCCGGCATAGAGCACGCCCAGCATGATAATCTTTGCCTGAAGCAGACGGTCACCGGGTAGAGAGAGAGTGCTTTCACGCACCAGACAACCAAACTACCGGATCTAAAGGTGATACAATATACACGGATACCTGATCGCGCGAGTGCCGTATCTATTGCCCCTTCATTTTTTGGTCGTTCGTTTCACCTTGAAGTGCTAGAGTGGCTTGATGCTCCACCAATGCGAGATGCGAATGATAATACCGAATACATGTCAACCAAGTCACCAATATAAACAAAGGAAATACGAATACGCACACCAGTCCACCCAGATAGTCGACGACTTCTGGAGGCGCAGCCTCGCGAGTGCACATCTGAGCTGACCACTCGCATCCTCCATCTTCAGTGCACGCAACTCTGGAGCTCGCATGCGAACAAAGTGATCAACTTCGTACTCGAGCTGTGTGAGATACAGCTGATCGCAGTCCAGATAAACGCATCCATCACCATCAAAATCATCTATGTCCGTCGTGCAACATCCCTAGGCTACCACATAGACCGCATTGAAAAAGATAAGTATGAACCGCGGCGCATGCACGAATGAGGGAAGGGATGCGAGAACGGTCAACTTGTATATCTGCT
>JBBPNZ010001112.1:0-11087 GCA_038091195.1 Phylloporus rhodoxanthus
GGGCGATCAGAGTACTTTCGGGAACGCTTGTCGAGCAACGCGTTGGCGACTTCTTCCGAGTTCAGTATGATGATGTCCTGACTCAACACGCGGAGGTAAATGATATCTCCTACGGCACATCAACGTCGTATTCTGGTGCGTTTTTTCCGAGGCGCATACCGTATATCTTTGACCATGCTGTATAGGTCAGGTAGGGTGCGTCTTTGTTCACGCCGAATATATTTCCCAGAAAAGGAATGGGTGTCGGGCCAGGTGGGAGTCGTGGAGACCAAGCCTGTCTGAGCTGTCTAAACACGCACCCGATGGCCAGCACGAGAGCTGCGAGTCCCAGCAGGGTCGCAGACATGGCAGGTGAACCGAGGTAGGTGTGCACTTGAGGAACAGCGTTTTACAAGCGGATGTAGAGTTGCCGAGATAATAAGATTCGTTTTCGGCTTGCGTTCCCATCGGCTGATCATCTATAACAAGCGCATCGTCATCTGATTGACCACTGATAAGCTTCCCTGCGAATGCTGCGTGAAACGAGAAGCAGCCTAGCTAAAGAACCTACTACTAGCTAGTAGTCGGTATATAAATAGTCACGTGTAGTCATCACTAATGTTTCGACTCATTTTCCATCGTGCACAATTTCTGACGACCATGTCTCTGCCATACGCAACCGAGAAACGAGTCGCAGTGGCCGCTGTGCGCCGCGCATGCGCACTGACCTCATTGGTTTTCAACAACCTCGTCAAGAACGAAACGCTCACAAAGGACGACAAGTCGCCCGTGACAGGTAGGCAGCGATGGTCACTGGACTATACAGTGCTCATGGTTCGATATCCACGACTTCAGTCGGTGACTATGCAGCCCAAGCTGTCGTGAATACCATCCTTGGCCGAGCCTTCCCGATAGATCTTATCGTTGGCGAAGAAGATGCGGCTGAACTGCGTCGAGAGAGCGGAGATGCACTCAGGAACCGGATCATCGCACTTGCCAATGAGGCACTCACGGCCGATCTAAGACCAGATGAATCGTCGGAGTGGGGACTCGGTCCTGACCAGACACGCACCGCTGAAGAGCTTTTGGAAGCGATCGATCGAGGTAACGATCAAGGAGGTCGTGCCGGACGTGGGTTATCATCGATCGCGGTGGGGCGTGTTTGACGTGTTGCGGTGTAGGCCGATGGACGCTCGATCCCATCGATGGTACAAAGGGGTTCTTGCGCGGCGGACAGTATGCCGTGTGTTTGGCGCTAATTGTTGATGGAGAGGTCGTCCTTGGTGTGATTGGCTGTCCGAATCTGCCGGTGAAGAGTTCCGAGCTTGATGGTCACAAGGGTTGCATCTTTGTCGCCGTCAAAGGCCAGGGCGCCGAGCAAGTGCGTCATGATCTCATTCCCAATGCTTTCTTTTCATTTATCTGCACAGATGAGGCTTCGGGGTGATCACTCAGTGACGCTGAGAATCCCTCGTGTTGAACCTGGGACGCTCAATTTTTTGGAATCCGTCGAAGCTGCGCATGCGAACCTTGTGTTCAATGATAGAGTATCCAAACTATTAAACATCACGCGGGCTCCGACACGCATGGATAGTCAGGCCAAGTATGGTTGCTTAGTTAGAAGCGATGGCAGCGTCTACCTTCGGATGCCTACAGGGACCGGGTACGAGGAAAAGATCTGGGTAAGTTGGGTTCTCTTCTTTGTGTACCGTATATGCGACCCATTTACTGATCTGCAGGATCACGCTTCGGGGTCCTTGCTTGTTGAGGAATCTGGTGGTGTCATCACGGATTCACGGGGTCAACCTCTTGATTTTGGACTTGGGCGAACACTGGGGGAGAATTATGGTATCATTGCTGCTGGAAAGGATGTCTATGCACAAGTTCTCGCCGCTGTCCAACAAGCCCTAGCAGAGATATGATCGTCTAACCCTAACCCCAGGGATGGGTTGTACTGTTAAACTGTGCATCGCCACCGATCATAATTCAATACATACAAGTTCCGTTGCCAATGTGCCATAAATCATCTCCACACAACTGTTTGAGCGTGTCACTTGAAGCTTTGCATGTTTGGCCTTCTCCCACTCGGGCCACTCATGTGAGTTCATTCGATTCGGATCTTTGCTGATGTGGATCTCGCTTGCAGTGCATACCGCGCGGGGTCTTACATAGAACCCATTGACGCACTGGCAGGGCCTCAGCCACTCCAATAGACACTAAGTAACGCGACGTCGGACGAGAACTCGATTGTGTTGGTGTCAGCCGATGGGATTCCAGGGTGTTGGTTGAGCCGAGTGCGTGGAAGCGGCTGGGTCGGGGTCGTACTAATGGCTGGATGCTGTTGCGATTGTCGTCGCAGGAGTCGTTGGTCAAGTCTCTGGGTCTACGACCGGGTATGAGTGTAGCGCTGGTCAACGTGCGACTACGACACGACGACGGCTGCAGGCGTGCTGTCTTACTGTCCGCATTTCCAGATCCGTCTCCGGAATCCTTGTGAAAATGTAATGGCAACTATACGGTGCGTCACACCTGTGCTCGCCGAACGGAGCTTAGCTTCTCGCAGGTGTATTACGCAGGTGGTTTTGACCGTGTCCGAAGGGCCTTGTTCTGCATCAGAACGAGGCACAGAATGGTCCTTCATTTATACTATGTCGAACCCCATTCTAAAATCTTGGTGCCTCCTGTTCAAAACACTTTGGCCTAATTACAGAGGGAACCAGGCAATCTCTGCTTCATCTAAACTTGTGGTACGCGAGGACGGCGGCCCAGAAAAACACGTAGGACAGTACGGCACCCACTGGTGACGCGATCAGCGAGGCCAAGAAAAAAGCTCGAAGCTGATCGCACGAGACTCCAGATTTGTGGCACACGAGGGACCAGGTCGAGCGATCCGTCCCTACATCTCCTCGGCGGGGGACAGTCGGTTCGAGAAAGGTCTGTATCCGTCTTCAGTATTTCGCAAATAACCCTGTAGTGCCGGCGTTAGTAACGCACCACACTTTAGGCGACCGAATCGAAGGCGGACCGGGACCAAACGGTCACAACGCAAGGAAACCACGTGTCCGTGCAGACATACTTAACAGATCGAGTGGGATGCTTTCCTCCTCATACCGCTACCGCCCCCGTTATAAAGATCAATGCGAGGAACCAATGACAATTACATTTAGCCATTTGTTTTGTCGCGAGTACGTTGCTTCTGACGATTTCCCCCATGAATGCTGTGAATTGGACATTTCCACGGTCGATGATTCGGGACGTACAGACTCTACCCTGGTCCAAACACACAGACGGCCGCGGCACGCGTGTCATAGCAACGTTGAATCCTCAATAATCGTACGTCAGTGCCATCAGCCTCTTCGATACCTTCGGGTCCTTGAAACTTAGCGAATTATGAAACGTTGGATATTCAAGCACTAGTACATATTCATCGTTCATCCTCGGCTAGCTGTTGACCTCGGACTCGTAGTGCAAAGAGGTCATCCCAGATCCCTCCAAGGTCGCGTTTCTACCTTGTACCCTGTCAAGTACCTCAGCTGCGACGAATGCCACGCTATCCATGACGCGCGTGACGTTCGGATAGCAACATTTGTGTTGTGCGTGTTGCAAGACGAGTTATTTCCATGCTTGCACCCCTCTACTTCAAGACCATGGCTGTCCTCGGGAGGTGAGCACGTCCTTTCTAAATGGACACGGTTATCACACTCCAACAGAAGCGATGGCGGGCTCATGGTAACACCAGCAGATCAGCGCGGCGAATGCATATCTGTTTGCTCACTACATTCTGGGTGCACCGTTATTGAATCGTGTGGAACGACCTCCAATGTTGACTGAGCACGCCACTTGAGGCACTAGCATAGCATGTACAGTAAATGCCCAATTCAAATGAATCAACAGCCATTTCGTTCTGTCGTTGAATTGGTCCGAGATGGCATAGTGCACACAAAACTTGTGATCATAAGCAGAAGACGAGATACAGTACACAATTGAACACAGCAGGCAAAGAGATAAAACTTAACAATCAATTGGTGGAGCATACAAACGCATTCCAATATGCATAACATCGAACATGATCAGAGCCGCAGTCAGGATGTAAGCATACTTGAAAAAGACAAGATTAGCATGAACCTCCGCAGGAAAAGAAAAACTTTCATTGCTCAAATTCCGATATGAACGAACACGATCCGCTTCTCCAACGACACCTCATTGGCTGTCTCCACCGCTGCAGTGTTCAGCGCCACAGCCGCATGCTCGAAACCAATCGTCGGGTGCTTGAACATTTCCTGGTAGAACCGAGTGACGAACCGATGGGCGACCGCATCGTCCACCCTCCACAGCGTCCCGATTACCCCATTGAACCCCGCAAACTGCATTCCAGCCGCGAGATGGAGCACCTCGTCTGGCGTCGACGCATCCCCGACCGCGGTATGGCACGCAGACAGGAACGCAAACTCGGAGTTTGTGTAGCGCTCCTGTATGATGCGCATCAGCGTGAGCTTCCCGTCTCCCATTGCGAACCACGAATCGAACGGCCTTGTCGCGTGTTGCGCCCCGTGACAGGCAACGTGGACCCATCGGTGGTCCCGGAACGCCTGCACGGCACCTTTGGTAGTAGCCGCCTCGCCGGTGACGGTCTCGAATTTGATATCACGAGGCATGCCCGTCTCGTTGCGGATCCTCTGGATTTCCCGTTCCACCTCGACGAGCTCGCCCAGCTTAATGTCTGCGCTTGGCCGCGCCTGACCGACGGCCACAAACGAAATCGCGTTCGCCGTCCCATTCGCGTCCCGGACCTTTTTCTGAGCACTCATGCGCTCGCGCGTACGAATGAGACCCGAGAGGGAAGGTGCATATGAAGAGACATAGAGGTCCATAAAGTCCTTGCGCCCTTTTCGGTACGGACCTGCAGCGTGCAATGGGAGAATCGTGAATCTCGAGGTGGGGCACCACCAGATGCGCGATCCTAGAGGCAACTGGACACCATTCTGCAGAACAGAGGCGATAGGCTCGACCACGGAGAACCACAGTTCGCGTAACATCTCTTTCACCCAGGACTCTCTGTGTTTTCCGTATGCATGCGCGTCCCGCGTAAGCTCGGATAATTGCTCACATAGTTGCTCGGCATCGGCGAGTGAAGAAGGAAGGGATACATGGACAGGCGCGCGATTACTGAGGACAATGAGAGCGTCGCAGGTGTACTTGCTTGCATTCACAATGATAATAGGTCCGTATTCTGCGGCTTGATGAAGGTCGTTGAAATGGGGAGGTAAGAGAAAGCGTGAGAAACCATCCACACTGCGAATCTCGTCCACAACAAACTGCCATTCCTGCTGAACCCGCCAGTATGGATCGCCTTCGTCACCGCTGCCTTGAGCATGCTTCTTGAGGTCTGCGCTTAGCTGTATGAATCTCCTCCTGAGCTCGCGTCCCTGAGTTCCCCGGCTTTCCAACTCCGCCACGGAAATGTCGAAGCGTGCAAGCTGATTCCAAAGAATTCCTCGTCCTTGCTCCAGAAGCTCTACAGCCATATTGAAGTCACCATGCCTTGTACCACATGAGAATGCATTATTGGCCAGATCAGCCACCCTTGCCTGCATTGTCTCATGTCTTGAGTCAAGTGAGGAGTTGAGGGAGGTGAAATGATCCAGGGTATTGAGTGATGTCTGATAAGCCTCCAAGACTGAGGAGTGGGTATACTTTTCAGCATCCTGGATCCAAGCCTGTGTTGCATTCCATAAATCCAGTGAAACTGCTGGAGCACATTTCTTCAACAGCCTATAGGATTTGAAAGCCTCATCCTGCAGTTGATCAGGTGGGTGAGACTTTTGGGTGGAGTTGGATAAAACAAGAGTAGCTGATGCTAAAAAATGAGCTTCTTGTGCATAAAAAGAGTGGTGAGCTTGATAGGTGTTCAATGCCTTTTTGAACTGTTAAATTGCCCTATTCAGATCAGAGGGGTTATTTGTTTTGTAGTAGCAAGTCCAAAGTGATATTGCAAGATTGTGAAGACGGGTTGCATAATCCCCATGATTTGGTGAACAAAGGTTCAAGGCCTCCTCTTGAAGATCAATGATCCTATTCAAGTCCATCATATTGCCTTCCTTTTGGTAACGTGTTTCAATATATACTGCAAGGCTTCCAAGAGCTAACCCATTGTCAGAATGACCCACTGGGCAAAGATCAAGCCTTTTTTCTGCCATTTCTATTGCCCTATTAAGGTCTGCAATGTTTCCCTGCACATTATAATGCTCCCATAAGGATTTGGCATGTTGTCCAAGTGCTGTTGCATGGTTTGCATGATCCATTGGACATAAAGCAAGCCATCTCTCCTGTAGCTCTATCAGGTGGTTTAGATCATCCTTCTTTTTTTGAATACAATAATGATCCCACAAGCATAATGCATGAAGTTCAAGGGCATTTACATGCATTGTATGGCCCAAAGGACAGAGATCAAGGTTCATTTGGTTAACCTCAATGGCTTTATTGAGATCTGCAAGAGTTCTAGTCTCATGATAACGTCTGCGAAAGCCAACTGCAAGATTATTCAAGCAGAGAGAGTGGCTTGTATGGCCTAAAGGACAAAGATCCAATCTTGCCAGATCCACTTCAATTTGTGTAGATACACAAGGTACATTTCTGGATTGACATCCAAAGTTATATAGCTTCCTTGAATATTGCCCAAGAGCTGACAGACAATCATGGCCATTTGGTATAATCTATGGCATACTGTATATTCAATTATATATAAAATGAACTAGAATCCAAAGCTTACCAGTACATTATTGACCCTGCATGTAATTGAGAGAGTTGCTAGACCACCTGATAGTCCAGGCACATTATCTGATATAGTATGGGCACTTGAATCATAGAGATGGAAATAAGACCTACATTGCCATGTATTGGTAGGCTCTAGCAAGAGGGCCACATTTGCAACCACTTGATTACCCAGTGGTTGTTTGTCCCATTGGGGGGTAAGCTCCTCTGGAAGAATGAATATAGCAAGTTCCAGAGAACTAGAGGGAGGTGCAGAACTGTGAGGAGTAAAAATGACCAATCATATTTACAGGATATATTTTGCACTCACAGAAGAAAGGGATGGTTCCATGTTACTATGAGACCATCCTCTGATAGGTCACCAGAACATGAGGTCTTAGATACATCATCAATACTGGCAGTGATATGGATGTCTTGTTTGGTGAGTGGAGATGAGACAATCAATTGACCAACTACAAAAATGCAATGAGTATGAATAAACATTATATAGCTGCTGAAAAACATGCCTGTGACTTGAAAGGTAACATCTTCAAGTTTTTTGCAGTTCATTGGTGGAATGGAGACCACAAGCAAGCAGATAGGCTAAGATTCAGACAGCAGATGGTAGGAAAGGATAGTGAATTTGGGACACAAGACAAGAATCAGAGGATGAGGAAACTTGAGTGATAACAATGGAAGTGAGATGAGGGTTGCAAGGGAACCTGGATGATAGCACAGCAGGACTGGGAAATAGCAAGTGATATGGCAGGTTACAAGACAAAGGCAATCAAAAGGAACTATAGACAGGGACAGGGAGCTTTGACAGGCAAGTGGGGAAGATGGCAAGGCAAGCACAGGGGAAGACAACTGTTGTAAGAGGCAAGGGGGAGAAATAGGCTTTTTGATTGTGATAATGCAGTGGGATTTGGGCAGTCAAGACAGGGTGTGCTAATATTGAGCAGGAGGAATGTGTGGAATTGTGACCTAGGCTGCTAGGCAAAATGTGAGAGGCAAGGCAGATAGAACAGAAGATAAATGTGCAGAGATAAATGGACTGGAAAGCAGCTTTTAGGGCAGAGACAAGCAAGAGAACACTGGCAGGCAAAGCAAAAAGGTAGAGGGCAGACAAGACTGGAGCTAATGTGAGACCAACAGTAAGGTGGAACATTCTATAACTCACAGGAAATAGAATAGGGCACAGAAGAGACCAAAGCAGACACAAGATCAGAGATGAGATGGAAGAGGCAATCAAGAGCAGACAGACAAGAGAAGAATTAGCACAGGTAGAGCCAATGGGAGATCAATAATCAGGAGTTGTATGCCTCACAGATGGAGGTCAGAGGCAAGAACAATGGTAAGAGATGAAGCAATGGATGGGGAATGGTATGATGACAGTGAAAGTGGCAGCTTGTTGGCTGTAAACCCAGATGGGGCGAGTGCAACAACACACTGCAGACCAAAGACAAGGAAAAAACTGGCAAAAGTGGGAAGATGAAGTGGGTGTGGGCAGTGGGTGCAGGCTCAAGAGCAGGGCAGGGAAGGGGAAGAAGGGTGAGGAACAACACCCAAGGGTGAGAAAATGGATGGGGCAAACAGAGAGGACAATGCGAGGCAGGTGCGGGAATGGTAAGTTTCTGAGAGCAGACAGAATACAGGCGGAAGGTTGAATGCAGGAGATGGCGAGGCTGAGAGGGTGCTAAAAGAACTTGATGATGTAGCACTAGATCTGCAGGAATGCAAAATAAGGCAAGGAATATGACAGAAACAAAATTGAGATCGATGATGAAAGACAGTTGGCCACACTCACAGAAGCGAGTTGGTAGATGATAGAGCGCTTGAACAAGAATATGGCAGAACAAAGTGAGCACGAATCTGAAACTTGGAATACACCAGTAATGCGTCGAGAACGACGCACAGTTTGGTCAGAGGGAGATGGCAGGTGAACGAGACTGAGAGGGCAACGTTGACGAGGGTGGCAGCGCCCGTAGTGCAATCACAGCCATCTACAGCGAGTCGATATAAGAAGTGTAGCTCCTATGAATAATGCCAGAGGATACTTCACAACAATACCCTTCCGCTCCCAGTGTCCTGGTCATCACCTCAAGGACGATGAGGCCCTCTGAATAGTCAGTATCGGTGGTTTATTTTCACCCCAAAGTGGCGCACAACATGAATCACTGATTGGCAAGCGGCACCGTGGCTCTCTCAACCCTCTGGCTGCACATTCCTCATTACAACCAGTAAACTCGATGCAACAACTAAAAAATACACTGAACTGAACTGAAAGCCCACCAACCTGGGCCCAGAAACAATGGCATACAGCTATGGATTAAACAGAGAAATCATATATGGGCTGCGGAGCCAGAGCTCGTGGCCGAGTCATCATGGAGCCACCACGGACGTGGTGGGTGGCTTTGCGACATCATCAGGTATCCGAAAAAGGCGTCACAATCAAAAAGCTGTTGTACAACACAGCAGTGTTCTGGGAACCGTCCACGAGGGCAACAAAACACGGAGAGTGTGTCGACTATCCGACCAGGGTACTCCTCTTGAAGTTATCTCGTACGATGATGTCTTGTACTGGAATGCGTGTCGTCAGATTTCCAAGACCCACACTGGCTGCGGTACTCACCATTCTGCAATATCAACAAGATCAGATCAAAGGGTGTCCAAAGCAGAAGACCTTGCGACGAGCTGTAACAGAAGCAAAATGAAATAAAAATGGCCTATCACCCACATGCTCCTTCATCGAGCCCACAAACTTTTTCTATAGATCTGTCGACATGGTCAGTTGTCAAGCAAAACGGACATGTGCTCGCACTCTCGAAATCATTGGGTGTGTCTCGATAACGATACAGTCGCTCCAGCGGATGGGCGATTAGAGTTTTGCTTGCAAAGTGTCACGTTTGTGGAGGGAAAATACTAGGTCTTCTTCAAGAGTGGATTTGAAACAATGTTCTCCCAAAGGAGAAAGGAGTCGGCCTGCAAACGTCAGCTGGTGCATTGAACCACACATGGAGGACTTACAAGTCTGTTCACGCTCAAGTCCTCTTGCAGTACCTGATCAAAGCAACTTATCTGGGCCAAAAAGATGATGGTGAGGATATCGTCGAAATAAGGTGCCCACGCCGCTAGAGATCTGACTCCTTTCTTTTATGGACAAAGGGAATACCATACGTTTCTGTAGCGGTTCCAAGGTGTCCTGCAAGACGCGTAAACGTCCAAGCGTTTGATTCAACGTCACACACACACCATATTTGACTTGAAAGTTCAGATATCCTAATGTCTTTAGCCGCGCGTGAAGAATGTCATCTATTGGTTCATGAGTGAGCTCGAAAGAGGTGCAAGAGAAGCAAAAAGTCGATTGTACCATCTGTTGGGATGCATTTCAACGACGTTATTCGAGCCAGTGAGTCCGAGAAACTAGACAGGATCGACGATAAACCAAACGACACCAAGAAGACAAAGTCTGATGATGTCCTCGGCATAGGCATGCAAGATCACCCCGTGGTCTTCTGGATCCGACCAGTTGACGAGATCGACGCTGTCGAGGCTGCTGCGACCGCTCAAGCCCAGCAGGCGACTAAAGGCGTTCTTCCAGCCCAGGCTCCGGTTGACGCTGCAACATGTACGCAGTTGGATGGTCACTTGGATCGGCACGAGTTCCTGACCATTTTTCGTGCAGCGTCAAATCTGGTATGGCGGCACACATGTATGCGTGGTAAATGATGTGCGTCATCGCTTCAGGCCATAACGAGAAGCAAGGGCTGTGGCATTGTTGGAGACAGTGTGGGAAGAAGCAACAGATGTCGCTGAAGTATTAACCCTATCATAGGGCAGACTCATCCTTTGTATGGCCCGGCTGGACAGACCTATGACCAAGTGCCCATGACCTATTAGAGAAGGGTTCATGAGTAGTATGGTCCATCATCGAGCCAATCTTTTCTCAAATGATTTGATCTTGCTACACCATCCTACAGGTACATACTTTGATATCAGATGTTGTTGACATAACGCGCACCACTCGGGCGCTAACAAAAAGTGCATCCTAGCAAATGCAACAAAAAGGCAAAAACACATTGGTCATGAATTAACACGGCTTGCATAGATCAACAATTCAAGTTTCTGAGCATCCATCCCTTCGTCTCTTGGCACAAAAGCACACGGGAACGGGAGTGGACATCTACAAACACTGGTCAGTCGCCTTCTGAACTGCTAAGAACTGCACGCACGTCGTCAGACCCTTCATCCATTCAACGTTCTCAGAGCCCTCTCTCTTTTCGATCCGGAACAACGTTAGTATACACGCCATCGCAGACCACAGCGAGGCGTCCGCTACGTATCTCCCAGGGCTGTGT
>JBBPNZ010001113.1:1065-11081 GCA_038091195.1 Phylloporus rhodoxanthus
GGGAGAGGGAGCGGGGAGGGGCGTACTTTGCATGCGAGACACTAGATTATGGTCTCAGCTTCGGTTTGCGCCTCGTAGGGCCTGCCACAGCGACAAAATACTCGGGAAAAGTTGGGACCATAGTGATTGGCGGTGATTGGTGCTCGGGATGTGGAAGGCACAGGGAGCACACTGGTTGGGCAGTCGCAGCGGAAGGCGCGCTTTGGGAAGAGCTCGAGTTGGTCGTGGTCAGTGCGGAGCAGGCGGGGCATTGCGCAGGTTATGCAAACTGGCTTGGTGGGATGAGATTTGGCAGGTACCCATCGGATTTGGGGCCGTTACTGTCGCGGTATTTGGTTGGGCACGCGGGCGAGGCAGCTCCCACGCTTCTCTCTTTTTTTTTTTTAAGACAAGTGTATTCGTTATGTAGCAACTGACAAAGCTGGCCCTACATAACACACTAAGGCGGTCGTCCGGAGGCGACCGGTCCGAGGGAAAATGCTCTTACGCACGCCCTATATTAGGGTACGGTGCAAAAGTCAGCCCGAAATTTTCACAGAGTTATTAACACTCTACGTCGGGGTGGTGAGTGATTAATAGTTTTTCACGAGTTATTAACTACATTGTTTTTAACTTGTGAAAAATTAGTTTCTCACTGAGTGAATAAATATTTCGTAGTGAAAATTTGTGAAAAATTACCAGTCCCAATCTGGATCACCACCATCGATGCTAGGAGGCTCCTCAACATGCGCCGACATCGTGTCCGGCTGCAAAGTACCAGGAGCAGGTATTGTAGTAAGGATGTCAAGTAGATAAGGGGAGTCAAGATCAATATCATCGTCTGTGCACACATCTGGGTCGCCGAGGTGCACTGTGCTGCTGAACTGGTCCATTGTCAAGTCCAAGTCAGCCTGGCCACCATCTGGATAGATACTGTCATCCAGTTCATCATCGCTTGAACTCTCAACATCTGGCTGTGTTGTTGTTGATGCATCCATTCTTCCTGTCTTGAGAAAGTCTTTGTAAATGTTGCGGAATTTCACAGTTGGGCAGTATGGCGCCCTGCATTGTCGAGGTTCCTATTTCAATAAAAAATTACATTGATACCTTAATCCGCCAGCTTTTTGTCATGAAAATATCATACCTTCTGTACTTTGTACCACTGCCCCACCTTGATCATATTCATGAGAGTCCAGGCATCCTGGTTTCCTCGAGTTGGAGAATTCAGCCAGGTGATCATTGAACCAGTTCTCTCATCTGGCATTGAGTTGATGAGAACTGCAAAAATTTTTGTTGCAAGGATCTACGATAGACTTAGTAGATTCGTGCGGTTAATGAAGATGTGATATATACTCACCGCAAGGACTCAAGCATAAGGATGGTCTTCAAGAGCCTTCCACCATTTATATGTGTCGGCATTTGTTACCAGCTGATTGAAGGGATGCTGGTTGCACCAAAAGGACTGCAACTGGATCTTCAACTCCTCGACGACCTGTCTTTGCCCAATCTCATGTACCAACTTTGAAAATTGGTCATTGGTGTCTGATCCAGTGTCTGCATGGTCCAACATGGCACGCAGTACCTTTTTCAGGCATTCCTTGACGCGATCATAAGCTTGGGGATGGGCCAGAGTTGGATTGGTTGAATTTCCAAGTTGGGCACTATTGAACGGCACATGCACAGGTGGAATCCGGATGGTTGGTGCCGAGACAGCAGGTTTTAAAAGGAAATCAGATACTGGATAGCCTAGAGACAAAGATTAGTGTTAGTGACAAGTACCAGTGATGTGTAATCATATGTGGATCAAGTGCAAAGGCTGTGAAGTATATGTCCTTCGTGAAGAATTCCTTCCATTGGGCATGTTGAAGTAGAATCGCTTGCTACCACAAGCTTACCTAATGCTATACAGTTCTGTAGTTGTAGCCTTTTGTTCGTACAATACTCCGTCCGCTATCACGAATAACACCGCCGTTTCGCCCCACCTCACGTGCACGTTGCGTTCCTGGCTCCCGACTTTTCAACATAGCAGACCATACCCTGCGTTACTGGGGTATCTCAATTCGGTAACCACACGAAGGGCTGTGCGAGTGCGCTGACGACTGACGGGCTGTGTCGCAGGCACTGCAACCGCACAAGTATGCTGTCGACCGACAGGCTGTGTTGCAGGTACCAGTGGATTTCTTGGACTCAGAGCAGGTGCTCCACTCTCATTCCCTCTCCCCTTGTTTTCTGCCACTCATTCTTTTCGTCGCCATGTCATCCATTCTCAACACCGCTCTAATGCCGTGCCTCAACGAGGAAAATTACCATTCCTGGCATGTTTGCATGCGTGCGCTACTCATCCGCGCTGATTTCTGGGGCATCGTATCAGGCAAAGAGACTGGCCCAGACCCTAAGAAAGCTTCTACCACAGAAGTCAAGGCCTTTGCCTTAAGCCAGCTCAAGGCTGCTGCTGAAATTGCGCTGTATGTTGAGGACAGCCAAATTGTCCATGTCCATGGTGATGACCCCAAAGTCATCTGGGATGCACTTGCCAGTGTCCACCGTGCCTGTGGCCTCTCCACCCAGCTTGCTGCCATGCGCAAATTCTCCTGCATGGAGAAGCACTCAGATCAATCAATCACATCATGGATCGGTGATGTCAAGGCACAAGCACACTGTTATGCGTAGCGTACACAATGGGTTCCACTCCTAAACCAGTTGCCTTGAGTGATACTCATGAAGAGACCAACTCTAGAGGAACGAGGAGGATGAGAGATCGCTTAGGGTTTTCCTAGAGCGAGACAAGGGTGACGAGGGACGAAGGTCGTTCAGGGATTTCCTGGAATGAGACTAGGATGAGGACTTCTTCAAGGGGGTTTCCTTGAAGTAGGACAAGGACTAAAAGTTCGACTTGAAGTCATGAGGATGGACTTGAAAGTATGCTAGTATTGCGCAGATCAAGACTAAAGAATACAAATGATAGCGGACTCGTATTTATACTGGATGTGGTACGAGCACAGACCAAGACAAGGTAAAACAGGAAAGAGACACTTTCCAAAAGTAGAAAGTGAAAGGAAGTGTCGTCGTTAAGATATCGTGGGCAAGACAAGGCAGTGGACTGCGGAATGTGAAGATTGAAGGGAATCAAAAGGTGAAGCTGTCTGAGATGGATCAGGCACAGGAAGAGTAAGCAAGTAAGAGTCCGAGATGTCCGAGTTGGATCGGACATAAACGTGATCGACGTGAGTTAACGTGCGAAGTACCAGAATAAGGTGAAGAACATAGCTAGCATCCCTCCTAAGAAAAGGCGAAAGAGAATAGGAAGGAAAAATCATAACATTACCCCTTGTTTATCCCAAAGACCTCCAGGTCTTTACTCACGTCGCTGCTTTGATTGTCAGTCGCTGTCTGACCAGCCACTGTGAATGGTGTTGCCGGTGAGTTCAGCGTCACATGGGTCGGCTAAAACGAAGGATTCGTTGAAAACATCCTTCAGGTCCAAATGAGAACGTAATTCTTCAGCTAGCTCCTCATTCAAAAGGGGGTTGTCGCAAGAGGTGAGTTCTCTTCGTCTGGATTCGGGAGAGAAGTCAGCGTCGGAAATGGGAGGTACGCGTCGGTCAGGAGGGGGTGTCATGAGGGGACCGTGGACAACAGATTCCACAAAAGCATCTTCGTCCTCTGTGGTAGGGGATGGAATGACGGCAGGAAAGGAGATGCGACGAACGGGTTGGCCCTGCCAGTTGGTGGTGACACGAGTGAAGGTGGGGGTGGGAGTAGGAGTGTAATAGGTCACAGTCTCACAGGAGTCCACCTCGGATTTGGTGAGGGTGGAGGACGTGGGAGAGGTGTGGACGGGCGGGGGAACGGTGATGGTGGAACGTTCTTCGGAGATGGGAATACGATGAGGGATCTGAAGAGGAATGATAGGGTTCAAGGCGGTCTGGGCAGGGACAGGGACAGTGATGTGGGGGCGAATGGGCAAAGGAGGCGGAGAAGGTGGATGAGTATGAAAATGGTGTTCGGTGCAAATCAAAACGTCGTTGATGTTTGCCTCCTTGAAAGCTTGCAGAAGGGCAGCTCGTTGGGTGGTCAAGGTGTGGCGGAGGATCATGGGGACGTGGGGAAGGGAGGCTTGTTCTTGGATGGCTTGTTCCATGACTGGGAGGTGAAGGAAAAGTGTCGAGTTCTGAAGGAAAGCGGTATGGAGAGCGGCAATGAGAGAGTCAGAGTCTATGAGGCGGGACAAGATCAAGGCAAGGGTAGGGTCTTGGAGGAAGGAAATGATGGCTTGGTAGTCGTCGTCGAAGTATTCAGGGTGGTGGCGAACGGCGGTCTGAGGAAGAGAGGGGATAGACATGATGATGAGGGTAGATGAATGGTCGAGATTGGTGAGGGTGAGATGTTCTAGAGACGGTGGAGGTCTTTATATTCAGAGAGGAGGGCAGCAGCGTGACGAAGATTGGATTTGGGTTCCCATGTGTTCTCCAAGGCAGAGTACCCCTTCCATGCGGTCAGGTACTTCCGTCGGCTGATGGGACCTTTGTGGGAGAGGATAGCCTCCACTTCGTACTCTTCTTCATCATCGATGATATCAGGGGGCGGTGTGGGGAACAATGGTCCATAAGAGTCTGTGCTACAAAATGGGGATAAGAGGGAGGCATGGAAGACGTTGTGTATCTTCCAGGTGGGGGGAAGGCGGAGCTTGTACGTGAGTGGAGATAGTACCTGGGTGATTTCAAAGGGACCGTGACGTTTGGGTGCAAGTTTCTTTGATGGGTACCTGAGATGGAGATTGGTCACTTCGAGCCACACCTTGTCTCCAACTTTCCAGGGGGAGAAACAACGAGTCAATCGAATGGACATGATCTTTCTGGCAGACTCGTGAGCAGCAAGGGCTTCTTTGCGAGCTTCGTCAAGATTGGTGAGTTGTTGTTCAAGAGCAGGGAGGAAAGTCTTTCCGAGTGTGGGGTATGAGCGGGGTTCATAGCCGTAGAGTAACGAGAAGGGGGATCTTTTGGTGGAGCTGTGTGGCACAGAGTTGTGATGGAATTCTGCTGCAGATAGTGATTGCACCCAAGAGTGGGGATTGTTGGCGCAAAAGATGTGGAGATAGGTTTCGAGTTCCTGGTTGGTTCGCTCGGTTTGTCCGTCGGATTGGGGGTGGTAAGCGGTGGAGAGGCGGACATCGTATTTCAGGATACAAGTGAGTTCTCTGGCGAAGGTGGAGGCGAATTGTGGTCCTCTGTCCGAGATAAGAGAGTCGTGGAGGCTGAAGCGTTTGAACACATTTTCAAAGAAAAGGGAGGCGATTCCAGCTGTGTCGATGGTTTTGGAACAAGGGATGAGAATTACCCCCTTAGTAAGGCCATGGTCGACCATGACCAAGATTGAATCATAGCCGGCGGATGGCAGAAGGTCAGTGATCAAGTCGCAGGACAGTTGCTTGAAAGGCAGGGATGAGGCAGAGGTGATGGGCGACAGAGGCGGGACGGTGGGATGAGTATTAACCTTGTTTTGTTGGCAAACGGCACAGCCGTTGACAAAATGTTTAACAAAGGTGGATAGACCAGGCCACCAGAAATCGTGTTCGAGGATTACTTTGGTGTGATAGACACCCATATGACCCATCAAGGGAGAAGAGTGGATAGAGTGTAGCAAGGTGGGGTGGGCGGGAGGTGGAACATACATGCGACCTTTGAAGTAGAGGTGACCATTGTCAAAATGCCAGTCAGCCAGGGAGGCGCGTGTAAAGAGAGGAGAGCCTTGATGACAAAAGGGTCAGAGGGAGTAGAGGATTGAATATGGCGGGTGAGGGTGGTGTCAAGGGCGTTGATGATGACGGGGTCGGGGATGATGGAGGCATTAGCATTGTCCAAGGTGGTGTCTACAGAGTCATGGCGAGAGAGAGCATCGGCAGAACCCATACTGGTTCCTGGGGTGACTTGCCAGACAAGGTCAAAATTCTGTAAAAAGAGCGACCAGCGGGCTTGTCAGTGAGAGAGTTTGCGAGGGTCTTTGATATATGAGAGATTTTTATGGTCAGTGATGATGGTGACAGGGAAAGAGGTACCGTGTAAGTATTGTTTCCACTCGTCAAGGGCGAGGATGACGGCAAGGAGTTCTCGATCATAGATGTCATAGTTGCGTTCGGCTGGGGAGAATGTCTTAGAGAAGTAGGCGACTGGACGCAGGTCGTGATTGACATCATGCTGCATGAGGACCATGCCAGAGGTGAGGAGGGAGGCGTCGGTCATGATGGAGAATGGTTTAGAGACGTCAGGAATGGCAAGGACGGGGGCAGAGCAGAAGATTTGCTTGAGATGGTCGAAGGATCGCTGCTGTAGGGGAGACCAGGTCCAAGGTTCATTCTTATGAGTGAGGAAAGTGAGTGGGGTGACAACGTCAGAGTAGTTGGGGATGAATTTGCGATAGAAGTTCGCAAAACTGAGGAAAGATCATACTCCCTTGACTGAAGAAGGTGGTTTCCAGTCAGCGATGGCGGAGAGTTTCTTGGGGTCCATGCGAACGAGTCCTTGACCGATGATCATGCCGAGGTAGTCCATGGTGGGGGTGTCGAAGGAGCATTTGGATATCTTGAGGGAGAGACCGTGTTCTCGAAGGCAGAGGAGTACGCAACGGGTGCGTTTGTGGTGGAGTTCAATGGTTCCATGGGTGTGGATGTCAAGGTCATCCATGTAGATCTTTAACCAACGTTCGAGGATCATATCAGCGAAGATGTGATTCATGAAGGCTTGGAAAGTGGCGGGTGCATTGCAGAAACCAAAGAACATGACGGTCGGTTCGAAGAGGCTGAGAGGGGTGATAAAGGCGGCTTTCCATTGGTCTTCTTCCCTGATGCGGATGTTGTTGTATCCCCATCGAATGTTGAACTTGGTGAAGAAGGTCACATCTTTCATGTCATCAATGAGTTCAGTGATGAGGGGTAGAGGATAGGCATTCCGGATGGTGTGGCTGTTGAGATATCAATAGTCCTGGCAGGGGCGAAGAGATCTGTCTTTCTTTGGGACGAAAAAGAAAGGTGTGGCTTGTGGGGATTTGGATGGAACGATGCGGCCAGTTTTCAAGTGTTCTTCGATAAATGCTTGGCAGGTCTCTTTTTCGGCGGGGTTGAGTGGATAAACTTTGGCGATTTTAGGAACGAAGGTGTCTTTGAGATCGATGGTGTGGTCGAAGGGGTGATGTGGGGGTAGCTGGTTGTGAGTTGATTCGGCAAAGACATCGGCGAAGTTGGAGCAGAATTCAGGGATGGGGATTTCTTTGGGTTTCTCAGTTTGGGCGATTTCCGTGGAGATAGTAATCTTGGCGATGTTTTCTTCGGAAAGTCCAGTTGGGGGAGGGCACTCATGAAGAGGCCTCTCGACCCCAAGAGGATAATGAGAAGCGAAGGCAGAAGTGATGTCAAGGTCTGGGTTAGAGATAGGTAAAGCTCTGTAGACGAGGGTATTTGTCAACTGAGGGAGGGAGTCGAAGTCGAGAGTGAAGTTTTTCCAATCGATGGTGGGATTCCATTTCTGGAGCCAGGGCAGTCCGAGTATAGCATGGGGGTGGCGGAGACAGAGTACTAAAAAGGAGACAGTGTCGGAGAAGTCAAAGGCGGAGATCTTAATTGTGGCTTTCCAAAGAATAGATCCTTTAGTGTTCGTGGTTCCATTTACGTTGTATGCAATGAGTGGTCGTGTTAGGCGAGACAGTTTGAAATCGCCCAAAGGGAGGAGGTGGGGATCGAGGAAATTTCCGGTTGCTCCAGAGTCAATGAGGGCGTTGGTGTTGACAGTTTTTGTCTTTCCGTGTAGCAAGACAGGGAGGTGCATAGTTCTATTGTCGTTTCGTGCTACAAGTACATGATCGGCGGTAAGGGAAGAAGACGTCAAAGCAGCTTCCCTTTTTAAAAATCCTTAACGGCTTGGATACGTTCGAAGGGAACAGAGCAGGTTTCATCAGCAGGTTCTTCGTAACACATCTTTAAGACAGAGAGGATTTCTTTCTCTCCTTTTCCCAATGTTTTCAGGAAGTTAAAGTACTTGTTCAGAGGGTTAGAGTTGGCAATGGCAGCGATGGATGATGAAGGTCGAGGAGTTGGGGCAACGGGTGGGGAGGTTTCGGTAGAGTGAACATTCTGGGGGTGTCTAGGAGTGGTGGTGGTCTTCGGGAACTTTCGACAGTTCTGAGCGCTATGACTGGGGAGGCGGCAGCGGAAGCACAGGTTTTCCCTGAAGCATTTGGCATGTTCCGTGGGGGTTAACTTGGTGACGGAGATGGCATTGACGTCCATGGCGTTGGGGTCCTTGGTGGGGCAAGAGGTAAAGGTTGGAGGAGTCCGTCCTCCTCGAAGGGCGAGGATGTGCATTTTCTGCGCGTGGAATATCTTAGCTTGTTCGATCCATTTGGCAATGGTGGTGGGGATAGCGGCCATAGAGAGGATCATGGTGGCGATGCGTTGGTCGATGCCAAGGGAGAACTGGTCAATGAGGGTGACATCGTCGGTGATGCCAGCTTTGTATGAGAGGTTCTGGAAGTCGGTGATGTACTGTTGGAAACCATTGTCAATGGTTCCGTTCGAGAGGCGGGAGGTTTTCTGGATGAGTTTAGATAGTTTGAGGTGGGTGGTGGCTTTCGTATCAAACGGGTAGAAGGTGGATTTGAAGTTGTCAGCGAACTCCTTGAAAGTCTTGCCTATGGTGATGGTGGTATCGGCCATTTTGTTATACCACATCTCGGCGAAGGAGGCGCCTCTTCCCTTAGACATCTTGTTAAGGGTGGTCATGATTTTGTTGTTGTCGGTCCGGTATAGCGTGTCGTTGAGGGTGAAGTAGGCCTTCATGGCCTTGATCCATCTGGAGGCGTCGGTAGGTTCTCCAGAGAAGTCAGCAGGGAGAGCCGCTTTGAGTTCGGAGGACATGGTAGTAGTAGGCTGTGGTGGGGCAGTGATAGTACGCTGTGGGGTCGTGGGTGGCGGAGTAGTAGGGTGAGTCTGGATAGCCGTCCTATGAGTGATGCTAGGATACGAGGTCTGGGGTCTCTGGGAGCGATGACTGCTGTGGGACGATGGTTCTTCAGGGACGTCGATCTCGATGTCGCTGTCAGGGTCTTGGGTACTGTGGAAGAGTCTGAATCTAGATGATCGACTTGTGGTGGTAACTGGTGGGCCCTACACTGTAGAAGGTGGGACCGAGGTTAGTCTTGATCTTTTGTTACGCGTAGCATACACAATGGGTTCCACTCCTAAACCGGTTGCCTCGAGTGATACTCATGAAGAGACCAACTCTAGAGGAACGAGGAGGACGAGAGATCGCTTAGGGTTTTCCTAGAGCGAGACAAGGGCGACGAGGGATGAAGGTCGTTCAGGGATTTCCTGGAACGAGACTAGGATGAGGACTTCTTCAAGGGGGTTTCCTTGAAGTAGGACGAGGACTAAAAGTTCGACTTGAAGTCGCGAGGATGGACTTGAAAGTACACTAGTATTGCGCAGATCAAGACTAAAGAATACAAATGATAGCAGACTCATATTTATATTGGACGTGGTACGAGCATGGACCAAGACAAGGTAAAATGGGAAAGAGACACTTCCCGAAAGTAGAAAGTGAAAGGAAGTGTCGTCGTTAAGATATCGTGGGCAAGACAAGGCAGTGGACTGCGGAATGTGAAGATCGAAGGGAATCCAAAGGTGAAGCTGTCTGAGATGGATCGGGCATAGGAAGAGTAAGCAAGTAAGAGTCAGAGATGTCCGAGTTGGATCAGACATAAACGTGATTGATGTGAGTTAACACGCGAAGTACCAGAATAAGGTGAAGAACATAGCTAGCATCCCTCCTAAGAAAAGGCGAAAGAGAATAGGAAGGAAAAATCGTAACACACACCTCATGAAGGACATCGGTATCAATCTCCCTGACCTCCTCACTATTGTTGTCCTCACTTCTGGTCTCCCTCCTGAGTATGAATCTGTCATTGTTGCTCTTGATGCTGTCAAGCCTGCAGAGCTCAATCTTGAGCTTGCCATCTCTCGCCTGCTTAATGAAGAGGAGCGTCATCTC
>JBBPNZ010001114.1:0-11078 GCA_038091195.1 Phylloporus rhodoxanthus
ACATCCGTATTAATGATCACAGGCCCTTTCCAATATTCAACGATGCACTGCTCTCCCTCAAAGCACATATCTAAAGTCGCGATTCTGTCGGTCCGTCAAATCCATGAATTCCTACAGGAATTCCTGTCAATATCTCTCACCGAGGTCGAGCAATCACCACCGCACCTTATCCACCTTGACCTGCACACGTGTCCCATCTTCCAATACCTTTTCAATGAAGAACTCTTCTTCCTCAATCGACTCAGCATCGCGTCGCGCGTTTTCGCTCGCCAATAACCAACGAATGACTAATAACAGCAATCCACATGCCAGATAACAGATACCGATGATGATCCACGGGATACGATTCCTGCCATGGACACGACTTGATTCATGGATCAAAGAAAATCAAAGCACGTACCTTGGCTTGTACTGCGATTTCCACATTAAAGGACCGGCTGCATTTCCGATGCAGTAGGCACTCAGTATGATCGCGTTCGTCGTGATCTACATGTATCATGAGACACCTGAGAATAACACGGAAAGTTGGATAGGATGAACCCTCTTGGTATGGCCCGCCGTGACGCTTGTCAACCACGCAAGCGACAAGACGAATCCAGTGCTATTGACATCGGTAAGCCAGATCCCAAAGAGCAGCGCTACGTGTTTGCGCCACGGGAGGAATTCGATCATAAATACCCCGACAATGGCTGGAAGAAGATACATCACGCTGACGTAGGCACGACTGTTTGGAATCCGTGATGCTAGCGTCACGCCCGTCCAGATGGTCACGATTTCAATAAGCCCATCGACGCAGCTGAGAAGCGTTGTATCAAGGTAGGTGAAACCAAAAGATGAAACGATGAGCGTGCGTTGATTCGTAAGGGAATTGGGCACGTTTTCCAGCGCAGAAAACAGAGCAAAGAGCCATGTCTTGGGGTCCAAAAGTGCCTCTATCATTCTGCATCCCTATTTCAATACTAAAGGCGAACATGATCAAATGAAGACGCACTGCTCCTTCTTGAAGTGTTTGTTCTCCACACCGGTTTGGTTTTCCTAGAGGACACAATCAAGTGACGACGAGTACGAATTTCGTGGGCTCTCACCTTCAGGCGCTGAACGGCGATCACACGCTCATCTGCCGTAAGGAACCATGCATTGGTGGGAGAATCGGGGAAAAAGAACCTGCGAGGGACACGATCAGCCGAGGTTATGAGCCAAAGACTCAGTACCAATAGATAACTGCGACGACGAGGGTTATGGTTCCAGCAATAACCATCAACCTTGCAGACTGTCAGTGTTCTCATACTGGTTCCTCGCGGGCGAAACTCTCACCATTGCCAGGGTGCAAATCTAGCTGTTTTGATATGGAGAGATCCAAAACTGATAAAACCAGAAATGATCTGGGCTGTTGCACGAGTAAGAATGACTAACAAACCGAGATTATCGAGTTACCTGTCCCATTCATCAGGACTGGCTACCCGTGAGCACACAGCGATGCACAATGACAAAATGTACTCACACCAATAACCAACCCGCGATGTTTGTTCCTTGCGTGTGTAGAACATGGAACTGACGATCATGAACCCCGCGGTGACAGAACCTTCACACATGCCTAGAAAAAATCTGCATACGAAAAGTTCCGAAAAGTTGGAGCAGGCGACTTGGCAGATTAACGAAATGCCCCAGACGACAATGTTGATGCTATGTACAACATGAATGGCGGACACGGCAGAGACATGGCCACGATACTCGCCTCATCCATTTGCCGACGGGAAACCGCTGGAGGGCAAGGTTCTGTGGATATTCAAAGATCAGATAACTAATGTAGAATACCGTGCCAAGCCTGACAAGCAGAGAGCATTAGACGAATGGGAGCGATTAGCATAGATGGACAGCACCAGTTATATCTAGAAAAGGGAGTATCAGGACCATCTTAATAATTAAGACGTCTATGATACATGCACTTACTGGTTGGTTGATAGATGTGCACCTTGGCTGTAACTTGTGAGACGCACGCTCGGACGTAGATGAAAAATCTTACACTATACCGAGAATCGCGGCATTACCCAGTGTTGTTTTATCCATAAATTGGACACTGATAAAGGTTGGGCGACTGGAACGGAAAATCAGCGAAACGTTTCGCTCACAAGTAAAGTGCTATGCAATAAATGTCCAGTTAGAACACTACCTTCAGCAAAACTGTGTCAAAACCTACTGCACATCATTGGGAGGATGTGAAAATCAATTTTCTTCCTGTGCGTTCGCTCCAGGTTAGAAAATAGGCTGGAACCAGGTATCACACACCTGACGCGTGCCGCCTCGGCTGGATCCAGTTCGGTAGACAGACCAGCGACAATCTGTGCACCAGTGTCTACTACCTTGGTCGACAGTGTGTAGACATGGGGATGTTGCAGCTGCAGCTGCTTCTCTCCCTTGGTATCCGACAATACACTACTGGACGGAATGCAAGGCACGGTCATGGGGTGCATTCAAACCCTGTAGTAGTAAGATGAATGCAACCTTTATGTAAAACGTGGGCTCAGTGACTGATATGGTTATCAACGGCAGCAGAAGAAAACGGCGCTTCCGAAAATGTATGAAACAAAAGTTATACCAGCTTTACTTGAAACATGATTCAAAAGTCCGGACGGATTCTGCAGCACACTTCAAGCCGTTCGGTCCCTTACAATGCGTTATTCCCGATTGCACTTGGTGAGGCCAGTAACAACTTCATGTGCATATTCAGTGTTTGGTCTCTAAGCACGATTGTTTCTGAACAAGAGTGGAACCTAAGTAAATTGTAGTGTGTTGTGGACATTAATTGTTGTTACGGGCGCACCAGTACTACGTTCCAATCAATCAAGCTTCTTCGAACCAGTGGCAAACCGTGCAGGGGTTGGTGCATCTTTAGCTAACTCGCTAGTCATCTCCTCAAAATCTATATCATTGCGCTTAAAGATATCTGCAATGATCACATCAACGTCCTCAGTCACCGGCAGCGGTGCACTATCCTTTGACACCTTTTTCGCCTGGATGACTTCAATCATCTGGTGGAAAACGTGTATCTTGTCCATGGCGCGTAAACGGTCCTATTACATTCACCATGAGTAAAAGATGCAATCATACACAACAACCATACCCTCAATTTCTCTAACATGCCGACCTGAACTTGTGCCTCCTTCCCCTGTTCAATTGCAGTCCAACCGTCTCCCGTCTTCATCCATACACAGGTCTCCCACGTCTTTGCATCGATCACGCCTTTGTTGTTCAGTTCACAGGCAACCGCCATAGCTCTGTAATCATACGCCCATTCTTCCCATGGTAAACCAAAGGTTGCGTGCTTCATCACCTCTGGTTCAACAGCACGACGAAGAAGGTCCTTGACGAAGGCGTCCCTCTTCTCCGGGACCTCTGAAGCAATGTTTGCTATGGTAGATTCACTGGGCTTGCGGAAGATAATTTCGTGCTGAGGGAATCCATAGCGGAGTCGCAGAACTGCGACACCGGTGAGAAAATCACGTATGATGGGAACGAGAACAACAAAGATGAAGATATCCAAGAGGACATTGCCAAGAAGGGCAGTGTTGAAGCGTGGGGCCGGTGCACCCCACTCCGGTGCTAGTTTGCCGATGGTAAACCAAACTCCATATCGGGACATGCCACGATACACCCGTCTTGTGAGGAGGAAAGACCAGGCTAGGTTCATTCCCAGTAACATTAGAGAATGCTGTCTAGGATTCCGGACACGTCAGTCACGGAAGCAGAATGAAATGAATGATGGACATACTTCCGGGTGGATGCATTGGTAGAATCGATGTGGGTGACATATATCTCGACCTGTGTGTCACGGTTGGCAAAGAATGAGTGTACTGGGTGCTCATCTGGTACTTTGTAGGTGGTAGGCATGTCAATGGAAGTGAGCAAGGCTAATTCCCAACTTGTTCCTGGTTATATAAGCAATGAATTATGACAATGCAGTTCAGGTTGATAAAGGCAGGTCACTATTAAGTACTTGCTTTAATGAACTTTGGCAGTTAAACGCACGACAAGACAACTTGAAAGTGTGGGTTTGCAAACGCTGCACACCCCATAATCTTGTGACATAATGGAGACAGGGGTGTACAAGTAATGCATTCCCACGGGTATACCTCATAAAGCAGTTTTTCAGTCTTTCGTCTCTTCAATTGATTCTTCCACGATCAAGGATGCCTATGAAGAGAAACGACGGTGCAGAGCGTTGAGCTGCCCTTGACGGGTTCGCGTTGACATCGCCCGTTCGGCACCACCCCCTTGTTACGTTGTAAAGGGACGGGCTTGCATTCCTCTGAGGCATTCTTTCTACCCAACTTTACAAGAACTATTTTACATTATTCCTTTCTGCTATTCTACCCATGGTGTGGATGTACATAATCACCAATGCAATGTGTGAGTAGGGCATTGATATCCGTGTGGATTCTTGAAGAGGTAGAGTTGGTGATATTCTTCTCCTTCATACCACGGGCCCGCCTCCACAATGTCCGTCACGATCCTCTTTCCCTTGGGCGTAAAATGCTTGGCTTGGACCTCCTCTGTGACGCGCTTCGCAGTGCTGGCTTGCTCGGGACTATGAGTAAAGATGGCAGACCGATATTCTGCATGGCATCAGACAGAATTCAATCGCACTGTGGATGACGCACGGGTGCCAGTATCTGCTCCCTGCCTGTTCAGTGTTGTCGGGTCATGTGTGCGATAAAAGAATTCTGGAATGTCAGCTTTTGGGGACAAAGCAGGTACGCTCCATGCACCAACCTACTAGTTCCTCGTAACTGACGATGGAAGGATCGAACTCGATCCTAACTGCCTCTGCATGATTCGTCGTACCGGTACACACGGCCGTATAGCTTGGGTTGGTCAACAAATCCCTTCCCCCGGTGTATCCAACCGCAGTCTTCAAGATCCCCTTGTTCTGAGAGGGTGGGTAGTGCCTCAGAAAGATGTGCTCCACGCCCCAGAAACAGCCCCCCGCAAAGGTTGCAGTCTCAGGCTGCTGTGTAGCTATCAGATAGTCAGTTCCGTCTGCTCATGGAATGGCGTCATGAACAAAACCTGAAGTCATTGCAGAGCGATAGTAAGATGAATCGATACCAGACGAGGTAGAGAACGACGTGAGCGAGACTAGTGCAGTGCGAACTTGATTCAGACGCTTTAACATGGGCAATAGCTGAGCGATGATTCTGTATTTATGTCACACGAAGTACTGCCAGTGCTTGCTCATCCGCAGTGAGAACTTGGAACATTGATTCTGACAAAGGGCTAGACGCTCCAGTCGGCGCCTGAATTGTACGATCCGTAAACTTAGCCCAAAAACAGCATAACATCGGTACTGAACAGTCCGCAAGTACTTTCCTCCAATGAGTCTCTCATCCTTTTTTTCATCCTTTCTCAATGTCGTCCATGCCGACGCAGAGGAGAAGGAGGAAGTTGTAGTGGCTGCGCAAGTCGAAGAAGCCAAGCATGTGGAAGAACAAGCGGAAGAGCCAGAAGATGTCAGTACAAACACAACTTGAATCCATTCCCTTTTCATGCTTTTTGTTGTTAGCTGCAACCGATAGTCCACGAAGAATGTAAAGGCTCGGCCAAATGCGCACCCCTGACGCGACACTTTGAGCATTGTCAGGAGAAGGTCTTGGCTGGCAATGGCTACAAAGGCGAGGACTGTGTGGAGGAACTGTGAGTAATCCGAATGCATTCCCTGTGTTGTTAGCTGACTGCGAAAGATGTACGTATTTGTCTGTCTTCCAGCGAACTAGTCTGACGTGGCTTTAACTGAACTTTACCAATGGATTCCAGTCCAGTAAGTGTTTTGCAAGCAGTACACTTTTAGATATTAACCTTGCCGTTTGCAGTATGATGCACTGCGTTGATGTATGCCGTCTATCTTATTGCCCATTCACAACTTCACATTTTGGCAGGCTTGCGCAGGACCAAAACTGTTTAGCAAGTTGAAGTAGACTAGTTATTAACGTCGTTGTCACTAGGTAAGCACCCACTTGCGATAGATTTCAGAGCCCTGACACTTCGACAGATTAGAATCACCCAAGGATGAAATGCAATTTTCATTTCCTTCTTGCTCTGATATTCGATCGGAAAATGAAAGCAGTGAGATTGTGGTTGTTATCCTGAAACATGGATAGCTGAGCAATAGCAGGTGCGACATTGTTCCAAACGCTATGCATAATATAGTTCTTTTCCGGCCACTCTTCCCATTTACTGGGTGCAAGCTGGCCAAATCGTTATCTGTTATACGGATGCTCTGCACTGTATTTTGACGACAAGGACACAGGAGTAAGGCGGTAGCGCATCTAGATACTGGTGACTGTACATAGTTCGATTGTAACTTGTATAGTGTGCTTGAACGCCTTCGGAGACACGTGATAGCCAAGGCCTCCGCTTTGGATGTTGACTCTCTTCAAGCACTTCTCGTACCCCCAAGTGTCAGGAGCGGTTCGTACCTTCAGGTACAGTTAATGGTGGTTTGACATATACCTCTCCAGGAGCAGAAAAATAGTTGTGTTTGCTGCCATGGCGGAAGCAATGATGACTGGAACAGTTGGCAATGCCCAGGGAATGTCGGAAACACCTCCAATTGCTATGCTTTTTCCCCTGTTCAAACTGGCTCTAGACGGATCATCTTTCGTGATTCATCTTGGAATCCGCCTTCTTCTCGCCGTGGTGTATCCGTTGCGTGTCATCTGGTCCATTGTGGACGCTCTGCTTTCCCCCATCATCATCGTGGTCCAAATCACCTTTGACGTTATGCTGTTCACCCCATTTTCCATCATCTCTATGGTTGCAGTCGCGTTGTATCCGGTCTACGTATTCTGTGCCGTCGCATGCATCTTTGGGATGACCATTGGCTTTTTTGGCCACCACATTTCCACCGCTATCCTCAGCGTCCTTGCCCGATCAGCATATTTCATTCGGTCTCCAGGTACTCCACCTACGTTCCATCCGTCAGGCCCTCAAGTAGCGCTACGGAAGCGGAAGCGAAAATCTGTACGACTGCAGTAGATGATGTCTCACACAAGGAACTTGAAGTATTTACTTTATACTTGCGCCCGTGTACGTCATCGATCAAGTCATTTTCTAGATTATTGTACTATGACTTCATTCCGTTTGGTAGTTCATGTATATGTCACTTGGAGAAACCATGGGGATGTGTGCGGGCACCCCTAACTCCTGAGTCGATTAGATAATTCGTTTTCTCTTAGATCGCAAAGACATTGTGATACCATCAGCCATCTAATCATTGATGACTCCATCATGCATTCACCTCATTCCGAGTCTCTTGATGAGTCACAAGGAGCGGAAGATCACAATCTTCACAACAAGTTCGTGGGTGAGGTGGACCTTCCTGAATGTATGCACTCTAGTTTTGACTACCCCGCGAATTCTTATGCGTTGGCTTTCCAGCTGAAGAACCTATATTAAAGCCTTCTAGGCGTCGATTCGTTCTCTTTCCCATAGAATATCATGAAGTATGCGTTCCACCTTGTATCGTAATGCTTGATTGACCATCCACCTAGATGTGGCAAATGTACAAGAAAGCAGAAGCATGCTTTTGGACCGCTGAAGAGATAGACCTTTCAAATGATATACGTGACTGGACAAATTATCTAAACGATAACGAACGTCGTTTTATCTCGCAAGTTCTTGCCTTTTTCGCCGCGTCGGACGGCATCGTGAACGAAAACCTGGTCGGGCGTTTCTCGAATGAAGTTCAAATTGCAGAAGCACGCTCCTTTTATGGTTTCCAAGCCATGATGGAGAACATTCATTCCGAGACATACTCCCTCCTCATTGACACGTACATCAAGGATCCGGTGGAGCGCGAGTATCTTTTTGACGCTATAGAGACTATCCCATGCATCAAACGAAAGGCCGACTGGGCTCTCAGGTGGATCTCTGACCAGGACTCTTCATTTTCCGAGCGCCTCGTTGCCTTTGCCGCCGTCGAGGGCATCTTTTTCTCCGGCTCTTTTGCATCCATCTTTTGGTTGAAGAAACGTGGCCTCATGCCGGGCCTCACCTTTTCCAATGAGCTTATAAGCCGCGATGAAGGATTACATACCGACTTTGCATGCTTGCTGTTTGGCCATCTTAGGCGGCGGCCTTCCCCCGATGTTATCGAACGCATCATAAGGGAGGCCGTCGAGATCGAACAAGAGTTCATTTCAGGTATGTTTTCCATATGGTGGTTCGCGTCGCATGTGCTCACGTTCTTCTCAGACGCTTTACCGGTGGCTTTAATCGGAATGAACGCTCAGCTCATGTGTCAATACATCGAGTTCGTTGCTGATCGCCTGTTGGAATCACTTGGAAACAACAAGGTGTACAATTCCAGAAACCCCTTCGACTTCATGGAGATGATCTCGCTGCAAGGAAAGACCAACTTTTTTGAGAAACGCATGTCGGATTACTCCAAAGCGAACATTAATTATATTAACCCTTTGGCTAGGGGGGGTTCTCGAAGAATATTGTGAGTGTTTCCACGCGGGTCGCTCCCTCTTTGATTGACGAATGCAACACACTAGTTCACTAGACGAGGATTTCTGATTCTGCTTTCAGCCGCATCAACATGAGAACTTGCATGCGCGCCTTTGATAATCTTGTGTATCGCACACACCACCACTACTTGAACACACGGAGAGTACCTAAATTTACTTGTTCCACGGCGGTACAATCCTTCCCCTGTAATTATATGCTTAGCTGTGTCTTCAAGGGTCGTAGCCCCTGATTGTGCCAAATCAAGCAAACAATCCGATAGAAATGGGAACCGGTAAGATAAGAGGAGAAATTCGAAAGGAGTGGCGGTGAGCCAAATAGAGCGTCATTTAGCTTGTAGTACACTGACCTCGAAGATAACCTGAGCGGTCTGGCGATCAAAGCTTTCACATCAAGTAGATGTTGTCTATGAAATCCCGGGGTTGTATTCAGGGCCCTACCTCCAAGGCGATGACCTTGCGGTTGACATGACTGACAAAACTCTCAAATACGCCACGGTCACTTCCACAGATCCATTGGTACACCAAATGGGGACCCGAAACTTGTTGCTTCTCGCCAGTCGGACAGGGACGATCTACACAAGTGATCCGGCATTGCATGATGATCGGTCGCTGGGAAGCGCTCTGTAACGGATGTGATGTTTTCTTCCTCCGCGCGGACCGAGACCAAGTAACTTCCGTCCCAGCAGCGAGAAGAGATGGAAACTCAGTCGAGGCGGGGTCCCTAGGTTCTGAAACTACATCAACTCCTTCAATCGCTCCGAGTACTTGGAGCAGTATGGTGCACAAAAGCTCCAATGATTGGGCACTCGGTACTTGTTGATATAGAGTCGTGCGAGGAGGCATTATGTTTTGTAATGTCGGGTTAGTGATACGCGCCAGGGACTGCGGCACAGCATGCATCAAAGATGATCCAGAAATCCAGGGTATATACGTACGTCTGGAAGACGATGGGGTCCAAAACTCCAGGCGATTGCCCACCGCCGAGTTTGGCCTTGAACAAATTCTGTAATAGCATAATTATCGACCTCGATTGTTTACCAGGTTAGTTATACACGACAGATGGGGATACAAAGCTTACTTGGTATTCCCGCAACAGGCCAAGTATTAGGGGAAGGGATGACATTTTGCCGAGCATCGATGAATACCATCTTGGTTGAACATTAATCCGAAAACCATATTGAATGCTCCAGACAGAGAAAATTGGCCTACCTGCATTGCCTTCCATAGCGTAGACTCTCTGTGAACATACGGGAGACAAATGAAGTTTCGCCTCCTGGGGTCACCATCTCGCATTCAGCGCCAGTGCACACCTTCAATGAAAGGTAACAATGAGTGATCATGATCTTCCATGAAGACTCACTGCGTTCGGTGGACAGTCCTTTGCTTCTGACGACTTGGCGACTTCTTCCATACTGGCGTAAAAGGGTGGATTGCACATTGTGAAGTGAAATCTGTTATTTGGTCAGTCTCGAAAGCATTCATGACTTCCACGAAAAAAGAGAATCACGGTGTTGCAATGGGCCCTTCTAATGGCGCTAGTATTGACCCACTGGATGATGCATCTATGACAGAAATCCTATCAGACAGCCCATTGCGCTCAACATTTTCCCGAGCCGAAACAAGGGAATCCTTGTCGATGTCTTTCCAAATGGACAGTCTCAATTTATGGTCAAGAAGGTCGACGAAGACTCACCAGTAGCAATAAAACACCACTTTGGTTCCATGCGACATGCCAACAAAGGATATATTGCTGATGCTCCTGTTCCGCTGCTTCGAAATGAGATGGTCGAATTTTCTCTTTTTTGTTCAAGCGCACATATCGATTCCTCGCACAACCTCGCCACCCAAACCCAGTGTCTTCACGATATCTTGGATCCAAAGGACATAGTTCAATCTTGGGAACATTGGTAATTACCTCAAGTGAAAACGCACAAAGGACGTACCGATTCGGCACCTGCGAAGAGGTATAAAAATTAATTCTCTTTATGAGTATTTGAAAATGACAGCTTACAGGTGGACATAGTCGATTATCAGGAAGACCGAGGCTAACGTTAAAGTCTAAGTAGAGCAACGCTTCTGTCAACCGTCTTTTACTTACTCAGCACCAAATGCAACTCAAGAGATGAGATTACTCTCACCTTTGTGCAGGGACACTCTTAAAATCAATAGTAGGTCCTGTATGTGTCAAAAACACACTCCAATTATAGTCACGAAGTTGTTGCGGATAAAAAGGCGAGAGCATACTGTGGTCGAAGAGGAGGATAGCGCCTTGCGAGTCCTAGGAAGTCTGGTTGGGTGGAATATGCATTGCGAGTGTGCATCACAAGGCTTCGTTCAACCACAAGATGAATGCGGACAATGATATATATGGTGCATTACGTAATACTAGGACCCCTGTTTTCAGTGGTGCAAAGATCCAGTGGAGTCGACAATTCAGCCTCAAAAACGAATCTATTGCGGTAATAATGGATCATATCAGGCGGGTACCTTTGAGGCTTATAAACGTTTTCCGGCCACGGCAGCCTTCTTCTTTGCTTCTACCTCTGCTGC
>JBBPNZ010001115.1:0-11077 GCA_038091195.1 Phylloporus rhodoxanthus
AGACCACTGACATGTCCGAGAAGTCGACGCAGCTCAATACACAAGGCATTCTCCAGCTCGATGGATATCTGGAGCCGTTCCTCCCTGTCATTGAGCGCCGCTACAAGCTATTCCAACGGTGGAAGAACGTCATATTTGAGCATGAAGGAGGCTACGAAAATTTCATGAAGGGCTATGAGACGATGGGCTTTACAGTAAAAGAGGATGGTACTGTGGTCTACCGAGAATGGGCACCAAACGCTCGAGAGGCCAACTTGATTGGGGAATTCAGTTTGTCCTTGCCCCATTCGTTCTTGCTAAATGCTGAAATACCTCTAGACGAATGGAACAGAGTGTCTCATCCAATGACAAAGAACCAGTATGGGATATGGGAGATTACTTTGCCACCTGATGCCCCTGGTCAGCCCGTCATACATCACGACTCCAAATTGAAAGTGAGTTCAGCACCAGACTCGATGCTTGGTTTGCTAAACGAGTTAGATATCGATGATACTACCCACCGGTGCTCGAATCGAAAGACTCTCCCCCTGGATATATCGGGTTACTCAAGACTTGACATACTCGCCGACGTACGAGTCCAGGTTCTGGAATCCACCCGCGGCGGAGCGCTACCAATTCAAGCACCCTCGCCCTTCGCAGCCACACGCCGTCAAAATATATGAAGCCCATGTCGGCATTTCGACCTCGGAACAGAGAGTAGGGACATACAAAGAATTTACAAAGGACGTCCTCCCTCGAATTCAGAGGCTTGGGTACAACACTATTCAACTCATGGCAATTATGGAGCACCCATACTACGCATGTAGGTTACCCTTCTGTCTCTTCGGATCTGGATTGACAATGGGTTTCCAGCCTTTGGATATCAAGTGACTAGCTTCTTTGCTGCAAGTTCTCGGTACGGCACACCTGAGGAGCTTCAAGAACTCATTGATACTGCACATGGAATGAATATCATCGTCCTCCTCGATGTCGTACACTCTCACGCATCCAAGAATGTCCTTGACGGATTGAACGAATTTGATGGTACCGATCATCTTTACTTCCATGAGGGAAGCAAAGGACGGCACGAACTCTGGGACAGCAGATTATTTAACTATGGCTCACATGAGGTCCTCAGGTTTTTACTCAGTAACCTGCGATTCTATATGGAGGAGTATCAATTCGATGGATTTCGATTCGATGGGGTTACGAGCATGATGTACTTACACCATGGTATTGGGACCGGATTCTCGGGTGGGTACCACGAGTATTTCGGCCCCGGTGCAGACGATGAAGCTATCGCTTATCTGATGTTGGTGCGTTTTTTCCCCTCTAAACTTGATTAAATTTCCTGACGCAATACAGGCGAACGATGCTCTGCATACACTCTATCCCTCAGTTATCACCATTGCAGAGGACGTCTCCGGCATGCCCTTGCTCTGTGTCCCCATCAGTCAGGGTGGCATTGGGTTTGATTACCGTTTGGCGATGGCCATTCCAGACATGTGGATCAAGCTTCTCAAACACAAGTCCGATGATGAGTGGAATATGGGCAATATCATCCATACTCTGATAAATCGCAGGCATGGTGAGAAAAGCGTGGCGTATGCGGAGAGCCATGATCAAGCTTTGGTGGGTGATAAGACCCTGGCGTTCTGGCTAATGGACAAAGATATGTGTAAGTCTGCGGTCTCTGACGAATGAATTGGATATGCAATTTGATGTGCGATCCCAGATACCAACATGTCGAATCTAACGCCTATGACTCCCACCATTGCTCGTGGGCTCGCTCTGCACAAGTTGATACGGTGAGCCACCTTGAAACATACCCACGGACAGCAACCCAATCAGTTCAGGTTATTGGTCCATTCCCTCGGCGGCGAGGGATACCTGAATTTCGAGGGAAACGAGTTCGGACATCCAGAGGTAGGCATTGCGAGTATATGACCGTCACGTCCATCTGGCGCTCATTTGGCGATGTAGTGGCTTGACTTTCCACGCGAGGGAAACAACAACTCTTTTCAATATGCACGCCGGCAATGGAACATAGTGGACGATCATCTGTTGCGTTACCAATATCTGAACAACTTCGACGCTGCAATGAACCATTTGGAAAGTAAATACGATTGGTTGTCATCTTCACAGGTATGCATTTACTCCGTTGAATCTCTGCTTTTTGGACACAACTTGTAAGGCATACGTCTCGCTCCAGCACGAAGGCGACAAGATCATTGTCTACGAGCGCGCTGGTCTCCTGTTCATTTTCAATTTCCACCCCACGAAATCATTTACAGATTACCGTGTCGGTGTTGAAGTTGCGGGCGAATACACGATCGTCTTGAGTAGCGACAACAAGGAGTATGGAGGGTTTGGGAACGTGACATCTGGAGGCAAGTACCTGACAATACCTCTAGAGTGGAACGGGAGGAAAAACTGGACCCAGGTGAGAAGTTAGGTTGGCTCGCCTTGGCCAAGGATCTCTAACCACATTGCAGGTTTGTGTACCCTCCAGGACTTGCTTGGTGCTAGCAAAGACTGGCAATATTGTAGGATAGGCTTGCACATAAGGCTTGAGTGGTACTTGGGTCGTTGACTGGACAATGAGTGCGACAATATTAGTCACCGTAACCTATGTTCTTACGGAACCGATTTACTGAATGGCATGCGAGCGATATGAACAACGCTAAGCTTGTCCATATCATCCCGTCCCCTGTTACACAACGACGCATCTCGTCTTGCACTCAAAAGAGATGTACGCGTCTGGCTATATTCTTTCTCTTCGTGTTGGTATTCTTCTGGACCAAGACGCGTCCCCCCTCGCACCCGGTGCACTTCCATGATAGTGCTCTTGCGGAGGAGTGCATGAAGCATGATGGACCTTTGAGCAAAACGGAGGAACTGTTCTTGTGAGCTTAATCCCTCGTCTTTTGTTCTTTTCGGAAGATCTGTAACGTTCTCGGTAGAACTGTCCCAAACGAACAAAGTGCCCTTGCTGCCTCCCGTCGGTATGCCTCAAAGCCACACCTAGCTGGTGCCCCCCGGGATCTAGAAACAGCGAAAGATTTTCTGGAACACCTTCAAAAGGAACTGGGCATTAACCTTAGCTCCGAGCTGCCCATATACCCTGCTGGGTCTGACGAGGCTCGTGGGGCTACTCTGGACATCTCTACATACGCGGAGCCCACAGCTTGGATAACGACCTACTACCCAGCTCTGAATTTTCCTCTGCATCATAGTCTAGAGATTCTCGGGGAAGATGGAAATCCCATTTGGACTGCCGAGCTAGAGGAAGTCTCCGACGGGACAGACCCAGAGGCCACGGAGTATGCAACCACAGTATTAGCGTGGCATGCCCTCAGCCGCGGCGGTGAAGCTCAAGGAAAGCTCGTATATGCGAATTACGGACGAAAGGAGGACTACGATGCCCTTGCCGAGGCAGGTATGCTATTCTGGTTGCCCGCCCATCGACCCTCTCGTTAAATAATTCAAGGGACCGACTTTAACGGAAAAATTGTGATTGTTCGTCATGGCGGAAATTTTCGTGGACTCAAGGTTAGTTAAATTTAGTTTGACCATACATGTCGATCAACGCGAAGTGTTCAGGTCAAGAGAGCGCAGGAGCTCGGTGCTGCAGCCGTTCTGACCTACTCGGACCCACGGGATGATGGAACTGTTACGACCGAAAACGGATACCTGCCGTGAGCCACGATTTAACATGTAGCCCGCCAAGTACTAAATTATTCAAGGTACCCTCACGGACCCGCCCGTAACCCAACGTCTGTGCAAAGGGGTGCCGTCCAGTTCCTGTCACTCTACCCAGGAGATCCTTCGACCCCAGGTTACCCTTCGTATGAAAATAGCACACGGGTCGAGGGCGAAAGCAGGCCAAGAATTCCCAGTTTACCCATCTCGTGGATAAATGCCAAGGTTCTATTAGATCACATCACAGACAGTGAAGAAGGTCCCACTGTGCGACTAGTCAATGATGGTAAGACTCCGATATGATGCAAGTGATTGATCTGAAAAATTGTTGATTAGTTGAAGAGAAGATCACACCTATCTGGAACACCTTCGGTGTCATACCTGGACACATCAAGGACGAAGTTGTCGTGCTCGGCAATCATCGTGATGGTATGCGCCACATTCATTTATAACGCGGAAATAACTTACATGCATATCCAGCCTGGGTAACGATACCCACACTTGGTCAAGACGTACTAATCTAATCACTGGCACTTACAGGTCTTGGGTGCTTCGGATCCTTCATCGGGCACAGTCGCGGTTCAAGAGGCTGTCCGCGGTTTTGGCACGCTGCTGCGAAGTGGCTGGAAGCCCCTGCGGACAATTCTCATCGCTAGCTGGGATGGAGAGGAGGTAAGAATGCTCTTTCTCCTCTCTTCTGCACTCAACTATTTGTGCTTCAAGCACGGATTAATCGGTAGTACTGAGTGGGGTGAGGATTTCACGGATTGGATCAGAGAGCATGTCGTGGCCTACATCAATGTTGGCACGTATCCCTACTTTGGTGACTTGGTGACTTGCATCTTACTTTCTCGTACAGACACGGCTGTGTCTGGGTCGCATCTGAGGGCATCTGCATCGCCTCTTCTTGCTCATTTACTGCGTACTACAGCCGAGCAAATACCTCATCCAACTTCTGAGGGACGGACCCTTTGGGATGCTAGCCAAGATAAAGGTGAATTTTTGGGGGAGAACCTTGATGTTGAAGCGACCGCTGTACACGAGGAAAGGAAGTCATTCGCCAATAGTGTTGGTGTAACCCCCTTGGGTTCTGGCAGTGACTATACTGTCTTTTTGCAATACATTGGGGTGAGAAATGTCGAGGAACTGTGGAGTTCCAGCTGAAATCTATCCAGGTGGCTAGTTTACAGGCAGGATTTTCATCTACTCTCCATGATCCTGTGTACCATTACCATTCAATTTTCGACTCACAACGCTGGCAAGAGATGTATGGTGACCCAACTTTCTCTCGACACGTATGTACCTGGATCCCCACTCGATTCCGCAGAAGTTTATGATCTTTCTAGGTTGCAATTGCCAAGCATCTAGGCCTCCAGATCCTCCGCCTCTCTGGTGACATCATCTTGCCTCTCAATACTACCCATTACTCTCTGGAGTTACAATCATACGTTGACAGGTATTTGTCTACACAGCTACTTTTGATGATGTTGTCAGCTTTATTTTTTGTAGGGTGGAGCGACTCGCCGATACCTCATCGCTTGACGTTGATTTCACTTCACTGCGCCAGTCGATTCAGGCCCTGCAAGCTGCCAGCGTGCGCCTTGATAATGAGAAAGCCGAGGCTGAGACCAATCTTAGGGAAACCTTCAGGAAATCATGGAAAGGACAAACACTCCGACATAAAGCATACCGAGTCATATGCAAGCTCACGAATTACATCGGAAAGGAGTGCAAGACACCCGAAGATCGGAAGTTCCCAGACTTCACGTTTGCCTCCAATTTAATCTGACATTTGCACGTTTGTAACCACCCCTCAGGTCTCCGAGGACGAGATTGCGGAAGGCAATCGAACGTGTTCAGGCCGTCAATAACAAGCTCATTGGATTTGAACGTGGCTTCATCTCGAAAGAGGGTATCAAAGACCGTGAGTGGTATAAACATCTTGGGGTTGCCCCAGGAAAATGGTTGGGTGAGCTCGAAAGCACTCGGTATGTAGTACCAAATTTACTGATGTGGCTCGTTTCGACAGGCTACGGTGCGACAACATTGCCTGGAATCACCGAAGCAATAACCATGGATAGAGATGCAGCTGCAGCTGGTCGCGAAGCCGAAAGGTTGAGGCTCAACATTGACAACCTGTCCCAGAGACTCTTATCGTGATTAAGCTATTCGAACACTCTGATACTACATACTTTATACGATCCCTTGCAATGTGGTGGCATCCAAGCATACCAAAGTATTAGCATCGATAGCCATGCCCTAGTGTGTACATGTGTTATTGGACTCATATGGGACTCTCGCGTCCGCACACACCGCTGCACTTGCCGTCCGCCCTATCCCAGGCTCCACTGTAGCATGCCAGCTGCCAATGCAAAAGCTGAAAGCGTTGAAACATGGACGAGAGCGAAGGCGTCTCTTTTGATATTCGCCATCTCTATCGGGATATCGCTCTTTACCGCAGCATATGAGAAGGCCATCAACCCTCTTTTCGGCAGCAGTGCAACCATGAAATACATGAACTATGTGGTACACGGGAGTACAGCGTTGGGAATTATTCTCCCGAGGCTACCCCGCTCCTTACTTCTACCAGTTCTGGCAACGCTTGTCCAGATTGCTTCACACACCTCCTACTGGGTTAGTGTCTTTGCTGCAAGAAATGGAGATCCAGTGCTTGGGCCACTCGTAACCCATGTGACAGTCCTCGCACCAGTAATCTATCTGGCAGTATCGCTCGCCACGAGCATTGATGTGGGTTCTTGGTTGCTTCTAAGTGCTCTGAAACGAAACTTTACATTATTCAGTCTATGCTTGCCACATTAGCCTTGGCAGCGAATGTTCTACAATTGCGTCCACTGATTCTACTGGTTGCTCGATACCTTTCTTTGGACACTCAAAAGGATGTGGTGGTGAGCATCTCCATTGGCCCTTGTTCGAGGGTCCACCGGTCAACTGTCACTGGCAGTTCCTCATATTGGGGAGTTTAACGTCGCTTTTCTACACGATGGAAAACATCAGGGCTTTTCGCCCACCTCGCGGAACATTTTTATCGAATGCAATGGTTATAACGCGGAAATTCTGGGCCGTGTCAATCCCTGCTGCCTTCTTACTCTTTCCGACCCTCCGCTCCCCAACCCTTTCAGGTTCTGGCGTATGTCCTTACCAAAGCCAGGGTTATCCCCTCCGTATCCTGTTCTCAAAAGACTCTGTAACAGGCGTCATCGTAGTTGGAGAGTTACTACCTCCGGAGGAGGGGCTGGTGGATCCAACCGCCTTGCACTCTATTCGCTATCTTCGCGCCTCACATTCGCTTTTAGGGGGTGTCTGGATCGGATCGAATATCGTTTCCCTCGACGGTGTCACCTTGAAGACAGATCAGGCTGGGGAACCTCTTGGTGATTCGTTCTACAACACATTCGTTCTGCAGGAGGCAGTTCGACTGGTACATACTAATCCCCATGGCGGTACCACCCAACGGGAAAATGCCCTTGTCATGTGAGTAATTGGATCATCTCGCCCACCCCTCTTGCGCATTTAGCTATTGCTACGAATTCAGAGGACTCGGCGCTGGCATTTCGGCTGATGCTTTGTTGCGGCACGGAATCTCCACTACGGTTGTGGAGATCGATCCTGCTGTGTACGAGGCGGCAAGAAAATACTTCGGGCTTGAATATCCTGGCGATGGCCATGTTTTCTTGGAGGACGCACGTAACTGGGTGTACAAGAGAAGCGTTGCTATGCAATCTAGTGGTAAAAAGGGTCCTCCAACTTTCGATATCATTATCCATGATTGCTTCTCTGGAGGCGGGGTACCACAACATTTGTTCTCCGTGGAATTTTGGAACGATTTGAAGTCCATCATGAGCCCAGATGGGGTAGTCGCCGTGGTGAGACACAATCTGATGCATATCACATCTCTTTGTCTGACTGGACCTGGTCCATCAGAACTTGGCGGGTAGGTTTGGGTCGCGCTCGACTCGAGCGATAGTTACCACCCTGCGGAGCGTATTCAAGCAATGCCGGGTCTTCCACGATTTTCCAACACCCATCACAGAGGATCAACTCTCCTCCGAGTTTCTCAATATGGTGAGCCAAGATTCCAGCTTTCCAACCAGCGCTTACGATCGCAACAGGTTTTTTTTTGTTCACCGTCTTCTTTCCCCATCACATTCCGTCCACCCGTGGATGCAGATTACCTCAATTCTTACCTCCGCTTCTATTTACTGTCCAACCTGGACCAGAGGGAGCTCCCGATATCCCGACTCAAGGGGAATGACGTATGGTCACAGGAAAACATTGTATTGACTGACATGAATAACACACTGAATGCCTGGCAGAGCGAGGAAGCAATGGACCATTGGAAGAGTAAGTCTGCTCTTACTATGTGTTGGCATTGACTCATCGGGGCAGTTATGAGGGAGATATTGCCTGACTTTGTCTGGGAGACTTATTGAGCTTCAATATTGCATTGAACACATTGAATCCAGTTTTTTGAACACTTTAGGGGGGCATGATGTGCGATACATTTGGGATAGTATTAGCATACCTCCTTTACTAGTTGTCACCACGAGTGTTGCAGCTGTGCAGTCTATAGATTGGATTGGTTGGAGGATACATCATGCGACAAATTCAATAAGTAGCAGGACACTCGTGATGCGCGTGCACCCATAACAAGACAGAGCGATGCGTGGATGTGGTCCAAATTATGCGAATGCAGCCAGGGGTTAGTAACGTATCATTCCTTGCTTCTAAACACTCCAAGCGTATGTTGCCCACCACACGCGACTGTAGAAGCCAGGAACTTCCCTTCTCTGCGAACAACCAGGGTGGGCGTCTTAGCTTCTTTCTCCTTGACACCTAGTTCTCCTTGCGTCTCTGCTCCCCAAGCATACAGGAGACCATCTCTCGAGATCGCCATGTTATTGTGCGTACCCACGGAAATGTGGACAATGGGATCCCTGAGGTCGTCAAAGGGGACTAGTAAAGGCTCGATCACGAAATCTTTGTTGGGGCGTGACTTGTATTTCTCATCGTCTTCTCTGAGACCGAGTTGACCACTGTCGCACCGGCCGCAAGCATAAACCTTTCCGGCAGCTGTCAAGAACAAAGTATGGTGTTCTCCGCCAGCGATCTGGATGACACAATCTCCGTTAAGGGCCGCCTTGGAGAGTGACTCGATTCTCTTTGGTGATTGGTGGATTTCGTCCGAGACGTTGAGTCCAGTTTGGCCCATCGAGTTGAGACCCCATCCCCATACCTCACCGGATTCGTCGACAGCAAAGGAACAATAATTGCCTGCGCCGATGACGATTGCGCGATTGGACCGGGAACCGAGGGCGATTTTTTCGGGAACGGTTCCGTGGATTTTGCGACGATCGAGAATTTTGCGACCAAGCTGGCCGTGCTCACCAGCGCCCCAAGCATAGACATTGCCATGGGTAGTTAGTACCAATAAATGGTTGTTCCCGGCAGCAACGGATACCGCCTTCTCGAAATCGCCAGGCTTGTGAGCGAGATGAAGAATGGGCACAGGTAAAAATTCGTGTCTGGCGTCGCTAGAAAACCCGAGAGATCCCTCATTGGCCTGGGGCTCATGAATGATCTGTGATTCAAGTGAAAGAAAGTAAACGCTTACGCGAAAAGACCCCCAAACACGAAGTTCACCGTCGGAACTAATGGCAGCAGACACGCTGTCCCCTGCAGCAATGCGCACAGCACGGAAATTTTCATCCACTAAGGACTGTAATGGATAAGGATAGGAGGTGACAGTGTCGATATCAATGAAGGAGCCTGGGTTATTGGGATCAGGGACATCTTGTGTGACACGGCCCAACGCGGCATCGTCGTTTACACCACATGACCAGACCTTGACGTCTAGATGAGTACACAACTAAAGTTTGAACATGGAATGACATACTGTGCCTTTCTCGTCAATGAAAAGGGTATGTAATCCTCCGGCGGCGACTGCCTCGAGGCCGGCACTTTCGGACCCAAACGCCCCTTCTTTTATTTTTTCATCGACCCACGTATTCCGCTTGGGAAAGGAGAATTCGTCCAAGAAATCTGGGCCCATTCCAAACTGACCAAAGTTACCTGCACCCCATACGAATAGCTGATTGGGGGGTCTCGGGTGAGTCGGGGGTGTTGGTAAAGAGTTGAAATAGGGTTTTAGCTGTTGGTGCTCCTCGGCCACGGTTGGTAAGCCATTCAGGGTTGGTTTTCTACCAAGTTTCCTGGTGGACTGGGTTTTTTTCAATGCAGCTGGTTTGCTAACTTCGGTGTCGGACTGTACGCCTTTCGAACGGGCACGTTTGCGAGGAGGCGACGACTCACGTACAGGTGAGGACGCGCGCTTGGATGATCGACTGGTTGTTCTAGCGAGGGGTTTTGTGGGCTTGGCTGGTGCATGTTTAGTTGTGCCATTAGTAGTTGGAAGAGGTGCAGCTCTGGCTGGAACTGTCCCTGTTGGACCGACAGAGGACGCTCGGGTGGATCGTCTGGGGGGTGGCTGGGTGGCCATGACGGACGAACGAACGAGACAACTTGCAAACAAGAGCCACTTAAGATGCACGTGACATATCGCGTCGGTGGCGTTAACAAGCACAGCCACACCACCATCATGAGTTTGAAACACTACCAATTGGTAGCTACACGAATTTCAAGAGAACGGTGCGTGTATCTCAAACAAACCCTCAACTGACTCAATGTCATACTAGGTTAACCGTTCGTAACCCAGCAACAGGCCAAGTGCTGTCCTTGTTCGTCTGCCTTCTTTCTTCTCATCTCTCCTGGCTTATGCACAATCAGCGTGGACGCTGCCACCAGTAAAGATGTGGACACATCCGTGGCTCGCGCCCATGCGGCATATCAATCTGGGGTATGGTCCAGAGCACCCATTCTGGCCCGTGCTACCGTTCTCTCGCGCCTTGCTCAACTACTTGAAGAACACACGCCAGCCATGGCAAACATAGAGACCCATCAGACCGGAAGAGCTATTCGAGAGATGACTACTCAAATTGGCCGTTTACCAGAATGGCTGTCCGTCTGTCTTTCCGTGGGATACTCGGTCACAACTTATCCAAGAGATGCAGACGCTATTATTCCGCTCTACTGAGAACATACCAAGGGTTTGTGGCACCAACTCAGGGAAAATTGCTCAACATTGTACGCCGTGTTCCGCTCGGCGTTGTCGCGCAAATAACTGTGAGAGACCGAACAACCTATCAGAGCGCTCACCAGAATGGAATGATGTTAGCCTTTCAATCATCCCTTACTCATCGCTGTAAAGAAGATTGCCCCTGCGTTGGCTGCCGGCAATAGCGTCATCGTCAAACCATCAGAGGTAAATTCTCCGTCCTCAGGCTTGGCCACTAGTAATAGCTATATGACAGCTTGCCCC
>JBBPNZ010001116.1:0-11075 GCA_038091195.1 Phylloporus rhodoxanthus
TGAACGGTATCATTGGCATGACAGAGCTGACCCTGGATTCGGACCTAAACAGGTCGCAGAGGGAGAGTTTGTTATTAGTCCACTCGTTGGCCCGCTCACTCCTACTGATCATCGATGATATATTGGACATCTCCAAGAGTGGGTCCCCTCGCGTCTGATATGGGGTTGTGAACTCATGTTACTCGCAGTTGAGGCTGGCCGTATGACCATGGAGGCGGTGTCCTATTCCTTGCGCCAGACGGTCTTTGGAATCCTGAAGACTCTGGTTGTCCGTGCATCACAGAACAATCTGGACCTCACCTATGATGTAGACCCCGACATCCCAGATCAATTAATCGGTGATTCTCTCCGCTTACGCCAAGTTATCACGAACCTTGTCGGGAACGCGATAAAGTTCACGCCGTCAAAAGTAACACGTAAAGGGCACGTCGCCTTGAGCACACGGCTTCTCGCGCTGGATGACCAGAGTGTCACCCTGGAGTTCTGTGTCACGGATACGGGTATCGGTATTGCCAAGGATAAGTTGAATCTCATCTTCGATACCTTCTGCCAGGCAGACGGTTCGACGACACGTGTATGTGCTTGCCCCCCTTCTTTCGCAGTCGAACGCAATTAATTTAATCACCGTTTTTCGGCTCAGGAATATGGTGGAACAGGTCTCGGCCTGTCGATTTCGAAACGTCTCGTTAACCTCATGCAAGGTAATATGTGGGTCGAAAGCGAGGTCGCAAAAGGCAGCAGGTTCTTCTTCACGATCACATCCCAAATTAGCCAATCTCCTATGGAACACACGTTGCAAAAGATGCAGCCGTTCCACAGGCGTGCGATCATGTTTGTTGATACGCTAGGTGACACTACCGGTGTCGTGCAAAGGATCCAAGAGCTTGGCCTCAAGGCGTATATAACCCACGACATTGCCGACGTTGCGGACAAGGAACGTTGCCCCCACTTTGATACCATGGTCGTCGATTCTCTCACGATGGTATGCTGTGTCAACTTCCGTTGTCCACACCAATCTGACCTCGTGGGAAACAGACGGAGAGTATAAGAGAATATGAGCACCTCCGTTACATTCCGATTGTTTTGTTGGCGCCTTCGATGCCTAGACTGAACCGTGAGTGCTTCTACTATCCAAAGCATCCCCCTGCCTCAGTAGGTGTGTTTCAGTCAAGTGGTGCTTAGACAACAGCATCAGCTCCCAAGTGACGACCCCTGTAACTGCACAAGACCTTGCAGCCGCTTTAATATCAGCCCTGGAGTCAAATACCGTATCACCGGTTGCTGCCCCAAATGACATCGTCTTTGATATTCTCCTCGCCGAGGATAACATGGTCAACCAGAAACTAGCCGTCAAAATCTTGGAGAAATATGGCCACTCGGTCGAGATTGCCGAGAACGGTAGCTTGGCTGTAGACGCGTTCAAGACGAGGGTTCAACTGAGCAAACCATTCGATATTATTCTCGTGAGTCTACCTTTTTGAGGTCGTGAATCACGGGTGTTTACCTCTGTATTAGATGGACGTGTCGATGCCATTCATGGGAGGGATGGAGGCGACGGAGCTCATCCGAGCTTATGAAATGCACAAGAGTCTCCTGCGGACGCCGATCATTGCGCTTACCGCGCATGCTAGTGCGTCTTTATGTTTTCTTTATTGATCCCCTTAATAAGGATGATCCTCAGTGATTGGTGACCGCGAACGATGCTTGCAAGCTGGCATGGACGATCACATCACGAGTATGTACCTTGTCCCTCTGTTGTGACTTGGAACTAATCGGAACCAGAACCACTACGACGCGGTGACCTCTTGAATTCGATTAATAAGCTTGCTGGCGAGCGCGCTCAGCTTGCCAAGCAACACCTTTTGCTGCAGAGACCGCCCGCACTCATGGTTCCTTAGGAAACTTTATGAATACCCTCTTACATTGATCTTAGTGTCCGATATCCTTACTGTAGCATCGCTCTTTCATGCTTTCAATCTCTCTCTCATTCATACATATGTACCTGCCAACTGTATTCATTTTTGACTGACGTTTTAATTGATGCGTGGTGACATCTTGTGAATGTGATAATGTAGATCTACTCGATGCTTTTTAGTTTAATTGCCTTGTGCTCCCGTCTTGGAGTACTTGGTATGATTCTTTCATCATGTACCTCGCGTACCGTATTTGCGACAATACCGTAAAAGGTAAATGACCTCCTGAGTGTCCAAGGTCATTGGCATGCAAGTCGTTTGACGAAAAGAAACTATATAACGAGATTTGACAGCGAATACGGGTCAGCAGCATTGATCCAAGCCGGACGGACACGATCTCCTTGAGCCGTGAAATCTCACTGACGTACAAGGCAAAAACTATGTACCGGAATGACGTTGGACGATTACACCACTGATTTTCGTTGCCTAAGTTTCCAAATGTCTGTTGGAAATATCGGTACGTTCTATATGTGGATTTTTAGGTACATACCCATGTGGGGGCGATCGAACCAGGCTGTCCCCCGCTAAAACTATCAAGCACCATGCGTGCGAGCCTGCGAGGTGTGAAATATGTAGTGAACACGCATCCAAACGGCGCTATCTTTTTCTCCTTGCCTATTTTTAGAGGTAATTCAATGCGCCGGCAAGAGCAGCGACGATGCACACGGCCGTGCTTCCTGTTTTGTGGCCGAGCACGTTGTTGGTCGTGAGCGAGTTGGGACTGCCGCTGGGGGAGGCACCGGTCGTCCCCGTTGAAGTGGGGCTAGAACTTGACCCAGCGGAGCTAGACCCACCGTTGAGCTAAACGCGGCAGGGAGGCGATCGTGAGCACGCGAGATGGACGTCGAGCAAGAGAGATACGCACCGACAGGTTGCCGCCGCAAGCCAGGTTCCAGCCGCTAAGGGCTCTATTCGCATTGTCCGTGGCAGCAGGGTCGGCATTGACGAGACAACTCGTGCATTGCTGCAGCTCGGTGCCGACGCTGCTGACACATAGGCAGCTCTCATTAGTAGCACAACTCTGGAGTGAAAAATAGGCAGTGTCATGTCATGAGGTGCGAGATGCCTACGTTCATGGTATTCAGCACTTTGCAGGGAGACTGGCATGCAGAGGGAAGAGAATTGGTGTTAATCGACTGGCGAGCGGCGAGCCCATTCGAGGTGGAATATGAAGGAGTGACTAGGATCATCAGATATTAAGAAGCAGAATGAAATACGTCCGCGTACACTGAGAAAGGACAGTAATGGCGAAAAGGAGAGGAGTGATTTGGACCATTGCGAAGCACGATCGAAACATCTAAGGGGAAAGAAGGGAATGAGCAGCGTCTCCCTTAAATATGTAATTGGGATGCTACATATGTCACGGAATTAGTTTGAAGCCTCACCAACCACGATTAGGGTGTGAACTTGATCTACCCTGAACGCAGGGATGCGTGCCGTCAGCCGGCGACCTGAAAAATTGGAGGATAAATTTTATCCATGCTGAAGTGGATGTGTGTTTGTAGTGTCGATTTTTCCTGTGCGTCTCTGTAAGACCAGCTAAACAGCGAGCAATGAGCAGTTTCAACCAGGGTGGACCGACGGAAACCTTTAGAATGAGATTAAAGATGGTGGAGTGTAGAGCGTGGGCTCCCGTCACATAGTAATTTGGGTTGGTTCCGAGGTGAGATCTTCTCAAGCATGGTGATATACTCGTAACCCTCTGCATCCATGAGAAAAGGCTTGTACTGCAAACATCTTGGTGGAGTGTACTTGTCAAGTTGAAGACGTAACGCTCGCCGCGGTCCCTGGACAATTGCCCTAGTAATGACAGTTCCACGGCCCGGCCGTCCTCACCGTTGTTTGGCAACTGTCGCGTGGACCAGACCTGGCTTTCGAGTCTGATTCGAACAAAAAAGTTACGCCAGTGTCAATAACAGGTCCCACCCGGATCACGAGAGGTTAAACTCTTCAGCAGGGAAGAACAAATGGTTTCTGGTCACTGGATGAGTAACTGCTTCTTGGAGGTCCCTACACAGCGGTCATGGTCAACTGAATGTTAGATTCCTTCAACGCTACTAATACGACTGGGAGTCTCGAAAATCATTTGGCTTCCACCATCGTTCTTCCATTAGCATCATCCAGACATCATGAGCACCAGCCTTGGCACCCACCTCCTCATTCAACGGAGAAGAACTAGAGTTTTTCTTCTGCCAATTCAACCACGCGGGTTACTCTGCCGCGCTCGACTGTTGGTGGCCTACGTCAAGTTAAGTGATTCAGAACCTGGGGTGAACACAGTCAAAGAAGAACATGTCTCTGCGAAGCCACAGGTGATAGTCCTCGCCGTGGTGTGTGCCAAACACCCTTCCCTACACACTTTCTCGCTTCACATATACTACCCAGTATGAGTCAAGGCTGGCACTTTGCGCAACGTCTCGTGCGCTTCTTACATACCTTGATATATATTTCCATCCCCCTTCTAAGAACCATTAGCAGGGGGGCATCTGTCGCGCGTACTCGCGTACCGGTCCACTGCAAGTGTATTGTGCGGACAAAATACTGTCGCAAGGAATATATTTGTGCCACACTGCTGTGGTTTATTACAGTTGACGGAGATGGTCGATGAACTAGCAATCAGTGGTGGAAGCAACTTTCAGTGTCTCGGCTAATCTTCCTTCTCATTTCATTGGCCAATTTTTGGACAGCCTAACGCCTTATTAGCTGCTAAGCGCCGGTGCTCGCGTCATGCTCGGATCGACGGATAGGGAGGGAACTCTGTTTAATACCACCAACTCTTTGCTTTCCATCAACACTCCATGTCTGCAGAATCCGCCTCCACAAATCCAGAGAGAAAGCCTCTGCTCAGTGTAGAGCAACCTAGCTATCATGATGAGCCCGCTCAGTCTTCGGCTGCGGAATCTGGCGGTGACGAGGAGATTGCTCTCGCTTCCGAACCTCCGAAGAGCAGATGGCCGACAATTGTGTTCCAAGGCGTTATAGTGCTCTTGTCGCTCGTTGTGGTGGGCTTCTTCATCAAGGGATTCATTGAAGCGGATGATGTTGAGGTATGCTTGTCCCGAGAGGCGTTCTCACCAATAAAATCACTCGTGGTTCCCTTTTATGTCGTAGTTCGACCTGGGTGAGGCGCTCAGGAGTGCGCTTGGTGGTGGACTCAGTGGTGCTGCGGGTGAATTACAAGCATGGCCTTGAATGTCGAACAACCCAACTCATTTCTTCGTATCTAGCTATGGTCCTTCAGGTATTGACCCTCATGGTAATGCGGACGAGAAGTTTCTACGTCGACCATGTTAAGTTTCTTCCTACAGCCGCTACGGACGGTCATGAACTATCAATACCGTTACGGCACGACAACCACGGAAGCGATCAAGACGCTCTACGCTGACGGTGGTTGGCAAAGGTACTACCAGGGTCTTGTCGCCGCACTCATTCAAGGGCCTGTATCACGTTTCGGCGACACTGCAGCCAATGTCGGTATTCTCGCTCTTTTGCAGAGCAACACATATATGAGACAACTCCCGATGCTTGTCAAAACCGTTTTCGCTAGCGTGGCTGCAGCATGCTTTAGGATGATCTTGACTCCGGTTGATACCATCAAGACTACAATGCAAACTGAAGGACGGAGTGGCATCGCACTTCTCAAAGACAGGGTTAGTCATGCATGGACCTGCGGGGCACAATCTCACCTGTCTTGGCTTCTTGAGTTTAGGTCAAGACTTATGGATTTGGTTCTCTTTGGTATGGCGCTTTGGCAACAGCCGCAGCAACATTCGTGGGTCATTATCCCGTAGGTATCTCCTCTGTTGCACTACTCTCGCATTCGATTTGAAGCTGTCTAGTGGTTTGGGACATATAACTACCTCGATGCAACCCTCCCTCTGCCCACCAATGTTTTTGAGAAGCTCCTTCGCTCTGCCGTAATGGGATTCGCGGCCTCGGTGGTTTCCGATAGTGTCTCGAACTCTCTGCGTGTAGTCAAGACCTACCGCCAGGTCCATGCGACTCGTATCGCGTACCTGGATGCTGCCCGTGCAATCATTGCTTTAGATGGTGTTCAGGGCTTGTTCGGACGAGGTTTGAAAACCCGCATCCTGGCCAACGGTTTGCAAAGTATCATGTTTTCCATTCTCTGGAAGTTGTTCTTGGACTTGTCAGTATGGCGTATTGCTACATTCCCCCTACCCTCCCGGATCTGATATACCTCGTTTACAGATGGGACGAAAAGATGAGTTGATTGTGTTGGTGAGAAGTTCACACTCATAGATGTTTGGGACCGTCGGGTTATATGTATATGTTACCTCTACTCACAAGATGACCCTGTGCACGCAACTTTGATATCTTCCTATTTTTACTTGCTGTAAGCGCCATATTCCTTAGGCTCACCGTAAGTGCTTTCAATTCAACGTGTCGCCTCGCCAGACGAAATACAAAACTTGACGAGCTGATAGAGATAGCGCCTGAGATACAAAGGATTTGCAACAATATCGGCATGGACATGGAATTTGAGACCACCAGCATGCATCAATTTCATTGAATACCGAAACACACGAAAAATGCATAAAACGTAATCAGCTAGGGACTCTTTGGCGCCCGGTATAATACAAGAACAGGCCAAAAGCATCTGGGAAGAGATGGCATCAATACACTTGCCTCCGTAAGAGAAAAAAAGAAACCTGCAATGATCAAGGAAGTCAAATTCCGATATGAACAAACACAATTCGTTTCTCCAATGACACTTCATCGGCAGTCTCGATCGCCGCAGTATTCAGCGCCGCAGCCGCGTTCTTGAAATCAACGGTCGGGTGTTTAAACATCTCCTTGTAGAACCGAGTAACCACCTGGTGCGCAATCGCGTCGTCCACTCTCCACAGCGTCCCAATCACCCCATTGAACCCAGCAAACTGCATCCCGGCCGCGAGATGGAGGACCTCATCCGGCGTCGACGCGTCTCCTTTCGCCGTATGGCATGCAGACAAGAACGCGAACTCGGAGTTTGTGTAGCGCTCCTGGATGATGTGCATGAGTGTAAGTTTACCATCGCCCATTGCGAACCACGAGTCAAACGGCTTTGTCGCGTGTTGCGCACCGTGGCAGGCAATGTGAACCCAGCGATGGTCTCGGAATGCCTGCACAGCGCCTTCCATGGAAGCTGCGGGGCCAGTGACGATCTCGAATTTCACGTTTGCGGGCATGTTCGTCTCATCTCGAATCCTCTGGATTTCGTGTTCCACCTCATGGAGTGGACCCAGGTTTGTGTCTGCGCTCGGACGTGCCTGACCGACGGTCGCAAAAGAAATCACGTCCGATGCTCCAGAGACGTCATGGACCTCCTTCCGAGAACGAATACAGTCGCGTGCACGAAGGAGAGCCGAGAGAGATGGCGCATATGAAGAAACGTAAATATCCATGAGATTCTTCTTTCCTGTCCGATGTGGTCCCGCAGCGTGGAATGGCAGGAGGGTGAATTTTGACGTTGGACACCACCAGATGCGCGAGCCTGGCGGCAGCCGGACATCGTTTTGCAGCACGGAGACAATTGGTCCGACCACAAACGACCAGAGCTCGCGCAACACTTCCTTCACGTACGACTCCCTGTGCGGCCCATATGCATGCGAGTCCCGGGTCAGTTCCGATAATTGCGTGCATAGCTCAACGACGTCATCGAGTGAGCAACGAAGTGGAATACAAATGGGTGCGCGAGCGTGAAGGACTACGAGAGCGTTGCAGCTGTATTCGCTTGCATTCACGATGATAATCGGTCCATATTCTGCGGCTCGTTGAAGGTCGTCGAATTGGGGAGGTAAGAGGAATCGTGAGAATCCATCTAGACTGCGAATCTTGTCCACCACATGCTGCCATTCCTCCTGGGCTCGCCAGTATGGATCTGTTCCTTGGCCGTCACTTCTTTGAGCATGTTTCCTGAGGTCTGCGCTCAACCGTGTGAATTTCTTCGCGAGTCCGCGTTCTACGTTGCCCCGACTTTCCAACACAGCCATAGAAATGTCGAAACGAGCAAGCTGATTCCACAGGATTCCCCGACCTTGTTCCAGGAACTCAATGGCCATCTCAAAGTTACCATGCCTGGTAGCACATGAGAATGCATTGTTGGCTACATCAGCTACCCTTGCTTGCATTGTCTCATGCCTAGAGTCCAGTGAAGAACTAAGGGAGGTGAAGTGGTCCAGTGTATTGAGTAATGTTTTGTAGGCATCTAGGACTGATGAATGATTGTGTCTTTCAGCATCCTTCACCCAAGATTGTGTTGCTTCTAACAAATCCAAGGAAGCTGCTGGGCCACTTTTCTTCAATAGTTTGTAGGCTTCAAAAGCTTCATCTACTGAAGGAGGTTGATGATAAGGAGGGTATGAGCCATGGGGAGTGCTTAAGAGAAGAGTGGTTTTAGCCACTTGAGATGCATTGAATGCAAAGGCTCTATGGTGGGCTGGATAGGTTTCTAATGCCTCTTTGAACAACTTGTTTGCCTTGTTCAAATTAGAATAACTATTCAGTTTGTCATAGTGATCCTGGAGTGAAAGTGCAAGATTCCGAAGAGAAAGCCCATGATCTGGATGACCTAATGGGGATAGCTCAAGACATTTCTCTTGAAGATCAATGGTTCTATCCAGATCAGTCATATCACCCAGTTTTCGGTAACGTTCTCTTAAAGATAGTGCAAGGTTGTTCAAAGCTATATCATGACTTGGATGACCTGTTGGACAAAGTTCAAGCCTTTTTTCTCCCATTTCAATGGCCCTATTAAGGTCAGTGATATTGCCTTGTGCCTTGTAGCACTTCAACAAGGATAATGCAAATGATCCAATAGCTTTTGCATGATTTGGATGACCTAATGGGCAAAGTTCAAGCCATTCTAGATGCATGTCTATGAGCCTGTTTAGATCTTCCTTATTTTGTTGAATGTTATAATGCTTGCTCAAAGTCACTATAAATTCTCCAAGAGCCATAGCATGGTCTGGGTGTCCCAAAGGACAGAGATGAAGTCTCCTTTGTTCAACCTCAACGGATCTATTGAGATCTTGAATATTACCATCCTGATTATAATGGAATGCATATGCAACTCCAAGATCATGCAGGATACTAGCATGGTTTTCATGACCCAAAGGACAGACATCCAATCTTGCCAGTTCTACTTCAATCAGTGTGGACATACTGGCCACATTTTTAGACCACCTTCCAAACTTGTATAGCTTGTGTGAATAACTGGTAAGAGCTGACTGACAGTCATGCCCATTTGTTGCAATCTGAAGCACACATTTAGTCACATACCAGCTGAACTACAACTCAGAAGCTCACCAACACATCCTGTGCCCTACATGTAATAGAGAGAGTTGCAGAACCAGCAGAGTACCCAGGCACATAGCCTGGTACAATATTACCAATTGAGTTGGAAAGATAGACATGGGACTTACATTGCCAAGCATTGGCAGACTCTAGCAAGTTGGTTACATCTGTGACCATTTGATCACCCAATGGCTGTTTGTCCCAGTCATGGGCAAGCTCCTCTGGCAGAATCCATATAGCAATCTGAACAGGAGTGGTAGGAGGTGCAGAGCTGGGGTGAAAGGATGAGCAAACATAAATGGTGTGAAATTAACACTCACAAGAGGAAGGGATGGTTCCATGTTATAATCAAACCATCCTCTGATAGGTTTCCAGAGCATGTTATTTTAGACATGTCTCCAATACAAATAGTGACACAGATGTCCTCTTTGGAAAGGTATGATGGGATGGTCAGTTGACCAACTATATAAGAGAGATGAGCACACATGAGCATACCAGCTGGAGGGAGCCTAAACTCACCTGTGACTTGAAAGGTAATGTCTTCAGGATTTTTGAACCAGTACATCAGAAACTATGATGTGATATAGATAGACTGACAATCAGGTGACAGAGAAGACAATTGGTACTAGAGCTAGGAGAAAAGTAAAATCAACAAAAATGAATCAGAAAAGGAGGCAGAGGGCAAGAGACTTGGGTGGAGATGGAACACAGAGCTACAAGACAAATCAGGTATGGAGGTGAGGTGCTCCGTAAAAGTGTTGGTAGGAATTAAGGAAGGGTGACAATCAAAGTGATGATATCACAGCACAGAGTTGGACCTTCAGTGGGCAAGTGGGCAATGAGATATGTAGAGTGAGGCAGAGTGAATACAACTATAATAACAGGGAGGCAAGACAAAGAAGACTGTTGATTGTGAAAGGGTGTTCAGTGTGGTGAGCCAAACAGGGTGGAGGTCAGGAAAAATATTTGTGGGAAGGAAAACAGAAACAACTGACAGGTGGGATGGCACAAAGCAGCTAGAAAAGGCAGAGACTGGATTGGTGAACTGGAAGGTGTTTGAAGAGAGGCAGATGGGAGGAGGAAGACATAGTAAGCAGAGAAAATATGAAGACAGCAGACAATTGAAAGAGAATTGGTATACATAATGCAAGCATAAATAAGAGACTGACATTTATGCAGAATTTATATGGCTCACCAGAAATGCTAAGATGAGACTACTGTAGTGAAGGAAGCATGACAACAAATAAGATCAACACAAAAAGCAGGATTTATGCAACTCACGAAATGAGCAGAAGATGACAGAAATGAAAATAGCCGAGGATTGAGAGCAATAAACAAAAGCAGAAGGTGCAGGATAAAGGGCAAGGAGTAGGGAGGCTAGAGATAATAAGATGTCAAAAAGAAGAATAGATGAGAGGTCTGTGCTAAGGGAGAACAACTACAACTCACAGGAGGAGCCCAGACCACGAAAGAAACAAGAACAAGCGGAATCGGGTCGTTGAATAGGAGATGGTGTGTCAAAACAGGAATATCAAGGAGGCGAGGCCCGTGGCAGCGCAGCAAAGATGGACGGTGGGATACGGGAAGAAACAAAGGAGGGGAGGATGTCTCGGGCAAGAGAAATGACTGTTCGAGGAGAGGCGAGCACGGAAAAGCAGATGGGTAGCGGGAATCAGAGATGACTATGGCCGTTCAGTTGGACGTTCTAGAGAACGTGAAGACCAACGGACAGATACTGGGAGGAGGAGCAGACGATGCCAGGGTAATCGGGGAGCGCTGAAATACCCGAAATACTCAGGCGAT
>JBBPNZ010001117.1:0-11072 GCA_038091195.1 Phylloporus rhodoxanthus
TGTCTAAGGCTGTTTTCTGCTACATAGCATCTGTTGGCCGAGGAACAAGGCCTACAGGTGCTATGTAGCAGAAAACAGCCTTAGACATTCACACCAAAAATCATTGGCCTGTGCATTTAACATTGAGTGGCAAAAATAGTATAAACATTGAGTAGCAAACATAGTATTAAACATTAAGAGGCAGACATAGTATAAAACATTGAACATGAAACATAGTATAAAACATTGAGCTGCAAACATAGTATAAAACATTCAGTAGCAAAAATAGTATTTGAACTATCCCCCCCCTTGGGCCAATGGCCCAATACCAAGCCAGCAGCTCGTTATTATTATTGTTGTGTTGCCATTTCCAAATGCGTCATAATATACAAACTGTTGGGAACATCGCTCGAAACTGGTGACTTTGCCGGTGATGCCGAGCGTCGGGACACGAACCTTGTTGACCAGTTGCGCCAGCCGCTGCTGGAGGGTTTGAGGGCATAAAGTTAGGCTGAGTTTTAAAATTCACGTGATGTCGGATACCGCCGCGCGCCCTCTTACCCTCCAGCACAAGGATGGGAAGGAGCCTGGTGGGCGAGACAACGACAAAGACTTCGCTCATTAGCGGACAACCATGAGTAAATGAAACCAAGGTGACGTACTCAGTCGACCCCGCTAGCAAGGCTTATACTCTGTATCAAGACACACATATCTACCATCCTCGCACTCTTTCCCTCGTTCGTGCAGCTCCATCTCTTGTGAACGCCATCACCCTCAGCTACCCAAAAGCCAAACCTTTCATGCCAGTTCTATCGTCGAGGTAACCAACTAGAAGTTCTACTATGGCAGAGACGACTGCCCATCACAGGCTTGCTCCCACCAGTAGTTAACAAGTTGTAAAGAGGCTATGGCAAAGTGAGCCCCATGGCGTCGCTCGGCCATCTTGCCTGTTGTTGACATTGCACATAAGATCACCCAAACGCTCGCGTCCGCCGAGATCCTTCAATGCCTTTCATCAACACACTGTTCTCAGTATAATAGACGTTTGTCCCAGAGGACGAGATGAGATGACGCTGTCGAATCTGTGTCACCAACTTCCCGGAGGCCGCATGTTCATCCCATCATTGACGTATCATTTTTCTCCGCCTTTCTCGCGCATTCAAGTGGGCGGGGACGGCTTCGTTCCCTGACACATGGCATCTTTGTAGGGTCACCTCTCATCTCATTTTTTTTCTCGTCTCTCATGATTGTCATACACAGGTTGATGTTCATGGCCATCGTGTATCCAATTGCCATCCGATCGTTCTTCCACTAGTTTTTATCCTTCCCCGATAGTGAATGGTGTTCGCGGACAAGCATTGGTGAAGAAGCTCGAATTCCCTCTCAAACATCTCTGTCAGATTGAGGGCCCAAAACACAGTTCGTGCAGTAACGTTTCTTTTTCTAACTATATGGGTACATTCTCTCATTCGCGTTCCTGTCCGCTCACTAACGATAACGTGTTCTTGAAAGAGCAAAAAACAAAGCAAACCTGACGAAGTTTCGTGCATGAGCTCCGTCACTGGTACTATATGCACCTCACCAAGTCAAGCAGGTGCACATCTTCATTCTCGCGCTCTTTCCCGTGCTTTCACATGCGCCGCAGTTTATGCACGTGTTTGACTTTTCAGCACTGTTTCTTTGCATCCACTGATGATTGTGGCATTTTTCATGGTTCAGATGGGTCGCTGGTTGGCGCGCTTGAGATGTTACTAAACATGATGGAGACAGATAATTTTGACCCCGATGGAAGCATTTATCGGTACCGCGATCAATTTTATCTCCCGCTGCTTCGAGTTTGAAGCCGACCCATTTGCGTGCGAGCTCCAGGACAGGTCGTCTGCACCGGAGATGGAGGATATGGATGACCGCCTCGGACGTGCACTCTTTTCGCTGCACGTCAAGAGTCGACGGTCTGGGTGGACTGTCTTTTTGTCTGTGCTGTTCTTTAGTTGGTGTCGTCATTGATCGGACAGGTATTCGGCATATCACCATTCGCATCCTGTGCTGATGGAGCGACTCAACGCGCTCGAAAAAGAAAGGGTAACAGATCTGTCGCTCCTGCGCAAGGAGCGCATATCCTGTCACCATTAGATCTGGTCGCTAGGACAGATTGATTCTTTGGTGCAGGAAATGCTGCTAGAATCAATCTTCCGGCAATGTATTTTGTTTTATGATCTCATCCAGACTGCTTTCCTTCTGTGTCCTGTAATTTCCTCTAGAGTTGGATGTGTTGCGCGTGTCGCGTGTACGCTGTATTTGGGCCTATACTGACATTCGTCTGCCTTAGACCACGATGCAAGCGTCGTGGTGATGTCTGGCACTGTTTCTATTGCGGCTAACCAGACAGGTCGTAGGCACCGTGACCGGTTGGCGATGTTCCTTCTATGTGAACTCGCAGGTGCGATCCTCCGTTTCTTTCTTGTACGTATTCCCAACTGACTGAGTTGATAGGTGTGCGCTCAGATTTACGCCATGTTCGGCGGGTGACTTGGATCATCGACCCCACCTTGGTACCAAACTGAAAAGGGCGGATCGTCTTCACATATTCTGACTATAGGATCGTCCGTTAGTTGTCGGTCACACGGAATAACAATTCCACATGATTTCGTTCAGCGGAACTGATACTGGGATGCCGATGGCATTGATTGTCGAACTTAATAACCACGAAGGATAAGCTTCCATCGTCAGAGCCATGGAAGGTACTCACTCCTTTACAACAGTAGCGATGTGGTGAACTCGCGTTCCACCAATGAAGACACCAGATATGATTGCATTCTCGATCTCGACACGAACCCGGCGAGGACGAGCATGGTAGATGCTATGATAACTCCATGGTGATGCGGTGCTATTGTCTCGCTAGAATGGTAAGCGATATACAATGTCCAATGATGGAAACTGGCGTGGACACTACTGGAGGAACTCTCGATCAGAAAAAGATAGTGTAGCAAGTAGGAAATATTCATTCAATTGTTGAACTGTGGCAGTAATACAAAATAGAACACAAGACGTATCAAGGGACGGAAGAACGTCCGCTTGTGAATCATGCCAGAGCCTACTGTGATCAAGAGAAAACTTTGCATAAAAGGTGATCAGTTTGGGACCGAGATTAGAGGTACAATAAAAGACCAGGAAAGCATCTAGGAGAAATGGCATCAATACGGTCGGGACATCCTAAGATAAAAAAGAAACCTACATTGATCAAAGAACTCAAATTCCGATATGCACAAACACAATCCGCTTCTCCAACGACACCTCGTCTGCAGTCTCGATCACCGCAGTGTTCAGCGCCGCAGCCGCGTGCTTGAAATCAACGGTCGGGTGTTTGAACATCTCCTTATAAAACCGAGTGACTACCTGGTGCGCGACCGCATCGTCCACCTTCCACAGCGTCCCAATCACCCCATTGAACCCCGCAAACTGCATCCCGGCCGCGAGATGGAGCACCTCGTCCGGCGTCGACGCGTCTCCTTTCGCCGTATGACACGCAGACAAGAACGCAAACTCAGAATTTGTATAGCGCTCCCGGATGATACGCATGAGCGTGAGCTTGCCGTCGCCCATCGCGAACCACGACTCGAATGGCTTTTCGGCGTGCTGCGCACCGTGGCAGGCAATGTGGACCCAGCGATGGCCTCGGAATGCCTGCACGGCACCTTCCATGGACGCTGTGGGGCCGGTGACCGTCTCAAAGATCACGCTTGCGGGCATGCTTGTTTCGTTCTGAATCCTCCGGATTTCGTGTTCCACCTCGGGGAGCTGGCCCAGGTTTGTGTCCGCGCTTGGATGTGCCTGACCAACAGCCACAAATGAGATCACGTCCGGTGCTCCAGATTTATGAGTCTCCCTTTGAGAACGGATACGGTCGCGTGCACGAAGAAGAGCCGAGAGAGATGGAGCATATGAAGAAACATAAATATCCACGAGATTTTCCTTTCCTTTCCGATGTGGTCCCGCAGCGTGGAGTGGCAGGAGGGTGAATTTCGACGTTGGGCACCACCAGATGCGCGAGCCCGGAGGTAGTTGAACATCGTTTTGGAGCACGGAGACAATTGGTCCGACCACGAACGACCATAGCTCGCGCAACATTTCCTTCACGTACAACTCCCTGTGCGGCCCATACGCGTGTGAGTCCCGAGTCAGATCCGATAATTGCGAACAGAGTTGGACGACATCGTCGAGTGAGCAACGAAGTGGAACACAAATGGGTGGACGAGCGCAAAGGACAACGAGGGCGTCGCAGCTGTATTTGCTTGCGTTCACAATGATGACTGGTCCATCTTCTGCAGCTCGCTGAAGATCGTCGAATCGGGGAGGTAAGAGGAATCGTGAGAACCCATCGAGGCTGCGAATCTTCTCCACCACGCGCTCCCATTCCTCCTGGACCCACCAGTATGGATCTGTGTCTTGGCCTCCGCTCTGTTGGGCATGCTTCTTGAGGTCTAAGTTCAATCGCGTAAATTTCCTCCCGAGTTCGCGTTCTCGATCACCTCGACTTTCCAACACAACCACAGAAATGTCAGAACGAGCAAGCTGATTCCACAGGATTCCCCGACCTTGCTCCAGGAGCTCAACAGCCATCTGAAAGTTACCATGCCTGGTAGCACATGAGAATGCATCATTAGCTAGGTCAGCCACCCTGGCTTGCATTGTTTCATGCCTAGAGTCCAGTGAAGAACTGAGGGAGGTGAAGTTGTCCAGTGTCTTCAGTGATGTTTGGTAAGCTTCCAAGGCTGAGGAGTGGTTATGCTTTTCAGCATCCTTGACCCAAGCTTGTGCTGCTTTCAACACATCTAGTGAAGCTGCTGGGCAACATTTTTTCAATAGTCCATAGGCTTCAAAAGCTTCATCTACTGAAGGAGGTTTGTGGTAAGGAGGGTATGAGTGATGGGGAGAGCCTAAGAGAAGAGTGGTTGTAGCCACTTGAGAAGCATTGAATGCAAAGCCACTATGGTGGACTGGATAGGTTTCCAATGCCTCTTTGAACAACTTGTTTGCCTTGTTCAAATCAGAATAGCTATTCATTTTGTTGTAGCGATCCCAGAGTGAAAGTGCCAGATTTTCAAGAGAAAGCCCATAATCCTGATGACCTGGTGGACAAAGCTCAAGACATTTCTCTTGAAGATCAATGTCTCTGTTCAGATCAGTTATATTGCCTAGCTTTTGATAACGATAATTGAGAGACACTGAAAGGTTGTTCAAGGCAATATTATGGTGTGGATGACCTGCTGGACAAAGCTCAAGCCATTCTTCATTCATTTCAATAGCCCTATTCAAGTCTGTAATATTTCCTTGTGCATTGTAGCGATCTAACAAAGATGATGCATATGATGCAAGAGCACTTCCATGATCTGAGTGGCCTAATGGACAAAGTTTAAGCCATACTTGTTGCATGTCTATGAGCCTGTTTAGGTCCTCTCTATTTTGTTGGATATCATAATGCCTGCTCAAGACCATTACAAGTTCTCCAAGAGCCTTAGCATGCTCTAGATGTCCCAAAGGACAAAGATCAAGTCTTTTTTTCTGGACCTCAACAGCTCTATTGATGTCTGCAATATTTCCATCCTGATCATAGCAAAATGAATATGCAACTCCAAGAGATTGCAGGATGCTAGTGTGCTTTGCATGACCCACAGGGTAAAGATCCAATCTTGTCAGTTCCACTTCAATTTTTGTGGACATGCTGGCCACATTGTTTGACCAACATCCAAATTTGTACAGCTTGTATGAATAGCTGGTAAGAACTGACAGACAATCATGCCCATCTGGTACAGTCTAGAGCACATGATCAATCACATACCAGCTGAACTATACATAACACAGAGCTCACCAATACATCTCTTGCCCTACATGAAATAGAGAGAGTTGCAGGACCAGCAGAGCACCCATGTACATTGCCTGGAACATTATTATCAATTGAGTTGTAGAGATAGTTATGGGACTTACATTGCCAAGTATTGCCATACTTCAGCAAACTGGCTACATCTGTGACTGTTTGATCCCCCAATGGTTGTTTGTCCCATTCAATGGTAAGCTCCTCTGGCAGAGTCCACATAGCAATCTGAACAGAAGTGGTGGGAAGTGAAAAACTGTGGGGTAAAGAATAAGCAAACATATGTAGATGTTTCAAACAATGATACCCACAAGAGGAAGGGGTGGTTCCATGTAGCAGTCAAGCCATCCTCTGATATGTTTCCAGAGCACGTTATTTTAGACATGTCCCCAACGCAAACAGTCACACGGATGTCCTCTTTGGGAAGGCGCGATGAGACGGTCAATTGACCAACTACATATGGAGGTGAGCACATGTGAACACACTGGGTGTTTGGAGGAACCTCACCTGTGACTTGAAAGGTAATGTCCTCAGGTTTTTTGAGCCAGTACATCGGAAACTACGAAGTCACCTGGATAGACGGAGAAATTGGTGACAGAGAAGAACAGGTGGAGACGAGAAGCTGAACAAATCCAGGCGACGAAAAGAGGGGGTAGAGGGGTGAGAGACGTGGGTGGAGATAGGACACAAGGGCTACAAGACGAACTGGATAGGAATGCGCAGAGATACTGAAGCAGGGATGAGGTGCGGGATGTAGAGACGACGGTGAAACGTCACGGGGTGGATTCGGGTTAAAGTCAATTGAAGTGATGATATTATGACAAAGAGTTGGAGCCTGCGTGGGCACGTGGGAAATGAGATAAAGCGAGGAAGAGTCTACAATCACGAGGAGGGAAGGGAGAGAGGACTGTTGATTGTGAAACAGTGTCAAACGTGGCACGAGACCACGGATGGATTCAGGAGTGAGGTTGGGCAAGAAAAAGGGGGTGTATCAGAGTGAAAGGATTCAGGTGGAAATTGAGCAACAGGTATGATGGCAAGAGACGGAAGCAGCTAGAACAGGCGGCGAGATTGGATTGGCGAGCTGGTAGATGTTTGGAGACAGGCAGGTGGCGAGGCGAAAGACGCAGAGGCAGAGACAATACGGAGACAGCAGACAATCGAGCGCAGGCGAGACTGGTATTGAAGCACAGGCGGGGATAAGAGACTGGCGCATAAACGGAATTTACACGACTCACGAGGAAGGCTGAGGTGAAGAAAACTTAACAACTCGTAAGAGATCGACGCAAAAAGCCGAATCTGTGCAACTCACGAAAGCAGTGCAAAAGACAAAAAACAGGCCAAGGATCTAGAGAAACAAAACAAAAGCAGAAGGGGCAAGACCAAGAGCAAGGAGTTGGGAGGCTAGAGAACCGCTGGAACGAGAAGGACAAAACGAAATCAAAGATAGATGAGCGATCAATGCAAAGAAAAACTGAACACGACTCACAGGAAGCAGATCAGACCACGAAAGAGACTTGAACAGGCTAGATTTGGCGTTGAATGAGAGATGGCGTGTCAAGGCAATAATCTAGGCTTTTGAAGCCAAAGGAGGCGAAGCCAGTGACAATGTGGGAAAGAGGGAATGTGGGAAGCCGAAGGAAGTAGGGGAGGGAGGAGGATGCAGCAGGCAAGCGAAATGGGAGGAAGTGGGAGGCGAGGTGACCACGGACACAATGACAACTAGGTAGAGAGATGGGCAAGGGGATTAGAAACGACTATACCAGCTCAGCGGAGCACGGGCGATCCAGAGAAGAGGAAGACAAACAGACGGATACTGGGAGTAGGAGCAGATGGTGGGGGATGCGAGAGCGCTAGAATAGCCGAAATACTCGGGCGATGAGAATTTGAGGGTAAGAAGAGAGAAACTAGGGCTACAATTATGTGGCGCATGAGAAGATCGTTGAGATCGGCGAAGATGGAGAGCAGTAGTGCCCACTCACGTAGGGGAGGACGGTAAAGCGCTCGCGATGGACGTAGCAATATGGTGCTTAAGATTGCAATGAAAACGTATTTGAGACCTAGAGAGATGCGTCGATGGCAATGCGTTGTGGGACAGAGATGACCAACACAGCGCGCCGAAGGCGGGTGAGTCTGGAGGTGGGAGTTGGAGGGGAAGAAAGGTGTTGACAAGGGTAGAGCGACACGAGGCCACGCCAAAGTCCGAGATGAAGCACAAGGTGCCAAGACGCAAGCCCTGATTGGTTAGATCCAAGGGAGGTGATAGGCGAGCAGATAAATATATTACAGTGGTAGCGGCTAACAAGATCACCACTGCACAGAGCAAGGCTTCCTCCACCCGGTATTACGACCCAACGCATTCGACGGCATACGTCTTGGCATCAATCTGCCCCCACTCAACGTCGACGCTCCAGAGCATAGGTATCGCCAACCACACCATCAAGACCAGAAAGAAGACAGCATAGCGAATGTTGCCGGTGCTGTCTGCAATCAGCCCGATAATCAGCGGTCCCACAAACGAACTCGACTTGGCCAATCATAAGCGTCAACGTGTACTAGAAAGCGAGAGGGGGTGGACCTTGTCTGTGATGGAGAACAAGCCGTACCGCGCTTCTTCCCCCAGCAGAATGAGCTCTGCATAAGACGCCCATGCATAGCTCTGAAAAGCGCCATATGCAAAACCTATGCCATGGATTCAGCACCTGCCTATCCGCAAACATGCAACGGCACCAAAGTACATCGCTAACCCAAACATTTCCCCGGGGGTCATCAATCCTCCGACCTTTAGCCCCCTCACGAACGGGACAAATCCGAGACAGCCATATGCAGGGATACACGACACGAGCACGACCAGGTGCACAAGCACGTGCAGATTGGACCACCCACACCAGCGCTGCAGCATGGGAAAGACGAGTGAGCCGAGGATGCCAGATGCGGGCGTGATCGCGCCGATGAGCACGAGCGACGAGGCATCCATATGTAGCGTCGTCTTGCCAAACAAGATGGCCGTCGAGGTGATTGTCATGAACCCTATCGCCCGGCGAGATTCAGAAAACAGAACAAGGAAGAGAGAGACTTACCATCGGAGAGAAGGAACCACGCGGCAAGGTATCGAAACGTGTGCTGCAGTCGCTTTATACCACCGCAGCATCACCCCAAGCCTCTTCCACGCCGCCACAATCTCTGCCCACACATCCCATTTATTACCATCGGGCGGCGCACCTGGAAGCCACAGTGCAGCGGGTGCAGAAAATACGATCCACCACACCCTATTCAGTCCAATCGCAAGCCTGAGCGAGAACGTGGAGCCGTGCAAACGCGTCACGGGTACGAGGGCAAGCAATAGCAGAAGGATACCCGTACAGTATCCCGCCGCGATTCCCTGCACCGAGATGCGCGAGAGCGCCGTCGCATGCGCCTTGAGTGCTATTTGGTCGCCATCGTCTTGATCGGCGCCGAGCCGAGGCTGCGCAACAGAGACCAGCTCGGGGTCCGGGTCGGAGGCATCGAGACCAACGGGCTGGGCGGACGTCTTGTCGAGTTTGTTCTGCGCTTCAATCACGTCAAAGGATTCACGCGCAAGGGAGGAAAGGTACGCTTTCATGGCGACAATGGAAGCGCCGAAGCCGACGTTGGCGCATATCCCAAAGACGGCGGAGGAAATCCACGGGGGCGAGGTCGAGGATAAGAAGAGGAAGAGGACAGCGGCAGAAACACCCGAGACTGCGAACGTGAGGAGCATGGTTTCCGGCCCGTTGCTGAGGGTGTTGTCAGCGTTGTAACTGGTATCCGACATCCACTTACGGCGGTCCGCAATGTTACCCATGGAGATGGAGCGCCTGGAGTGCTACGGATATCGAGTACACATAGAAGCTGTGGATGTATTAGGAGATTACAAACGGTGTCGTGAATGACGCTCCTAAAGCTCGCCGTGTCTATCGAAAGCCAGCCAATCTTGACAGAACAACGTCCTGCAGAGGACGTGGTGCCCTCGTTCGCAGCGCATATACATCGAATGATTCGTTCTGGCTATATTGTCCCTGGCAAACTGCTCTAGACAGATCGGGGGAAAGAGTGTGAGCGACACGACGACAAAGACTTTGCTGCAAACGCCATTAGCAGACAACAACGAGCAAATGAAACCATTGGAGAACCTTGCAAAGTTCAAACGCATAGCTGAACCAACCGAGGAGACGAGTGTCAGCGTGTGAGTCCCACGTTACGACGTACCTCAGTCGACGAGTCACTGGCGACTTGGCAACGACTTCAGAAGCTCCCTCAGCAGCTCCACATTTCTGCGCTCACGATGCCATCGGATGTCATCAAAGATCAATCGCATTGTCATTTTTTCACGTACTCATCGAGTGCGTCTTCCCCGACTCCCACGGTAGTGAAAAGGGTTTTGTCGGACAGGTTTGGCCAGCTCTCTGCAAAATGACTCGTGGAAAATATTTATGTAATACTGTACAGTTATTACCTAAACAACACCAAGCCTTACTAATCGACGGATGATGGCGAGTCAAACGATGGTGGAAGTGATCCCACCAGCGACCAGGCGAGTGAATGCGTACAAACGCTGAATTCAATGCTGATGACGACGTAGCGAGTAGAGACTGTAAACGAAGCCTCCCCGCCAAGACGACGGCCACGATGGCAGGATGGCCCTGAACGATCTGCAAATGAACAGCGACGGACCACGCCCAACCGATCACGGAGTACGCCAGAGCCGCAGCTATTCAAGCGAACGTGCCAGCGATGCATTGAGCCCAAGGCGAGCGCAAGAAGTTGGCAGGACGAGAACGAACGGAGTGGATTTTCGACGAGGTTGAAACGACGGGAGGGAATGGGGGAACGTGGAGCGCCAGGTGCGTGATAAGAGCGTCGAGAGACCGCCAATTGAATTGAATCTAGCACGATCTGCAAGGATGACGCACCGTTCGAATTCAGCGACGATGAAAAAAAGAACAACGGTGACAGGGAAGAGGAAACCCGAAATGACTTGCGAGACGCGTGCATCGAGATCATGCCGGACCGATCTCTGAATCCATCCGCGAATACGCTAAACGGCTGCAAATAAATCCATTGTGTCTCTCCGTAAGTAGGACTTGAATCACATCGCATCGCATTGTATCCGTGTCCACATCCGGTGCGCTCCTGAAGAACGAACGATAACAAGAGATAAATGAATAAATGACAAATCATAGTGCGAGGTACCACTCGA
>JBBPNZ010001119.1:0-11069 GCA_038091195.1 Phylloporus rhodoxanthus
CAATAAGTACTGGACCAAACTACATAACCCCCGCAAACCCAGAGATATAATACACGCTCTATATGACCCTGCGTCTGATAAGATAACAACAAAATCGTCTGACATGGCCAACATAGCATGCAAATACCATGACGACCTCCAACAGAAAGACCTGCTCGATTATTCCAACCCCCAACACTGAGCAGCACAAGCTGAGGTCCTGCTACAGATCCCAGAATCTCAAAAATTCCATGCCCCTGATGCCGACATTAACAACCTGATCACCCATGATCAAGTTGCGGCAGCCCTACACTCCTCCAAGAATGCCACTGCCACTGGCCTAGATGGCCTACTGTATGAACTATGGAAGGTGCTACATGACCGCCACACCCAACACAGCAAACAAAACCAGCCGTCTTTTGATATCGTCCAGTGTCTCACGCTCATCTACAATAACATCCAAACGTTCGGAACACACGAAGCTGCCAACTTCTCAATAGGCTGGATGTGTCCCCTCTATAAAAAGAAAGACAGAATGAAGATTGAGAACTACCACCCAATAATGCTACTCAACACAGACTACAAGATCATGACCAAAGCCTTGGCATCACAACTAGCTACCCATGCCTGCTCACTGCTGCATCAAGACCAATCTGGGTTCGTCCCAACCTGGTCGATCTTTGACCCAATCAGATTGGCTGAAACTATGTGCACTTATGCGGACTATATGGAAGAAAATGGGGTGATCGTCGCCCTAGACAAAGAGAAGGCCTATGATAAAGTAGACCACAACTACATGCTAGCCACCCTTAGAACATTCCGTGTGCCGGACTTATTTGTAAACACAGTCGCTACCTTGTACCAACATGCAAAAACACAAATCATATTAAACAGTGTCTGTAGTGATGCCTATCTAGTCACCAGAGGAGTCTGCCAGGGAGATCCCTTGTCCTGCCTTCTCTTTGACCTCGCAATTGAGCCACTGGCAGCATGTATCTGAAACGCACCACAACTCACTGGATATAACATCCCAAATACCAACACCACTGTGAAAGTCAACCTCTATGCAGATGATACCACTGTCTACCTATCTGACACTGACCGCTACTCCGACCTTGAATGCATCCTAAAGACCTGGTGCACTGCATCCAGGGCTAAATTCAACCAGGAGAAGACTGAGATCGTGCCCATCGGCACAGAAACACACAGGCAACGAGTGATCCACTCATGACAAATCCACTCAGATGACCCCCCCCTTCCTGCTGGAATCCACATTGCAGAGGATGGCCACCCTACACATATCCTAGGTGCCTGGATTGGAAACAAAGTAGAAGGTGCCCAGCCCTGGACACCCACCCTTGACAAAATCAAAGGAAAGCTCAACCACTGGGCCTGCTCCAGACCTACCCTGGATGCGAAACAACTGGTAATACAAATGCTAGTAGGCGGCATGACACAATTCCTCACGAAAGCACAAGGGATGCCACACACTGTAGTTAAGTCCCTACACACTATCATGCGGGATTTCCTCTGGGATGGACGCAGAACCCCCCCCGGCATGAGCCTGAAGAACCTAATGAAAACAAGGGACAATGGAGGCATTAACCTCCTCGATCTCAAAACCCGAAACCAAGCCATTGAACTCACCTGGCTGCAAAGCTACATTGACCAATCCCATCAGCGCCCAACCTGGACATATGCCATCGATGCGATAATCAACTGCATCAACAACAATGGCATCACAAAACCGAACAATATCCATACCTTCCTAACCATGCTCTGACCATCCGGCAGGCCCAGATGAACTGGGAAGCAAACCCCAAGACCACTCGTCGCATTGTTACAATCAGCAAAACGACACCACCTTACCTTCGCCTCTAGAAAACTGTCCAAAGGGCTCAAACGGCAAATGCTGGCTTGGTTTCACATTGGAGTGCCCCCCAAGCTATACCACAAAACCAAAACCAAATGCCTATGCACCACGCACAAAGCGCTCTACATGAGAGACCTAATACAAACTTGCCAACGACTAAACAATGTCAACAGCAGGCACTTACCAAACCCTGACTGTAAATGCTCAGGCTGCCGAACTGACTGTGGACTTGGCTGCTCAAATCCTCACCGATGCGTGACTGTAGCTCGTGATATCACGGGCCTCACGTCTGACAAATATAACATACTCTTTCACCCAAAAAAGGATAACCTCACCCTCACTCACCATCGAAAGGAGAAGAACCACAATGCAAAGGTCGAAAACAGGGATGAAATCACCTTTGATCCAACAATAACATCGCGACACTCCCTCAACAAATGCTTCCATGTACTCGGCGAGGTCTCTGACCACACTCTAGAACCAGCGTACAGACTAAGCAACCCCTGGCAAGAATGCGGCCAGGCAGTGGACCCCCTCACCATCTACACAGATGGCAGCTGCCTACAAAATGGAAAACTTGATGCCGCATGTGGGAGCGGTGTCTGGTTCAGCGACAACGACCCTAGAAACAAAGCCATCAAGGTCCCAGGACCACATCAATCAAACCAAGTTGGGGAGATAGCAGCTGTGATTGTGGCCCTACAACACACCAACCCCACAATCCCCATCACTATTGTAACGGACTCCAGATATGTAGTCGATGGCCTCACGAAACACCTTGGCACATGGGAAGACTGTGGATGGACTGGCGTCCACAATGCTACATGGTTTCAAGCCACCGCATACCAGCTAAGACGGTGGGCAGCACCAACAAACTTCAAATGGGTCAAAGGGCATGCATGGACAGTAGGTAACAAGCAAGCCGATGCACTCACAAACCAAGGAGCACGAAAAGACCAACCAGACCATATTGACTGTGAAGTACCAGCTTGTTTCTGCCTCCAGGGTATCAAGCTAACCACATTGACTCAACGGATCGCCTACCAAGCCATCCGGGAGCGTCAGAACACCCCATACACACGAAATACACTGGTAAACCTTGACATCACTAGATATGCCATACACGATATCATGCACCATCTAGAAACTGACGCCACGCTATGGCGGAACCTGCGACACCTGGACATCAGACGTACAATCCAGAACTTCCTCTACCGCATGATGACTGGCTCCCTATGGGTCGGCAAATTTTGGGACACTATCCCAACCTATGAACAACGTGCAATCTGCCCACACTGCCGGGACACCACAGAGTCACTCACCCACATCCTGACTGAATGCAATGCAGATGAAAACACCACCATGTGGGAACTCGCAAAACATGCCTGGCCAGCCAACATGGACTGGGCTACACCAACCCTTGGCCACATCCTTGGTTGTGGTAGCCTCACCCCCACTACTGATGAGCGGGGTAAGACCTCCCCGAAGCAAAGAGGTATAACCCGCCTCCAGCACATTTTGCTATCCAAATCAGCTTACCTAATCTGGACACTACGCTGCAACTGAGTGATAGGAAACCATACCTCCACCCATGCAGCAATCACCATGAAGTGGAAGAATGCCATCACCACCAGACTGGATATTGACCACAGACTGGCGAAATCTAACCAAAAGAACCACACAAAGACAAAAGTTTTCCACACCTGGTCCCCACTCATTTTCAACCCTGAATCCCTACCACCAGACTGGACCACAAACCTTAAGGTTTTAGTGGGTATCAAGCTACCTAGGCCCCCTGCTCCGAGCCCCTTCAGTCACTTATACCGATGAAGACAGGGAGCCAAAGGGTGCAAAACAGCCGTGTGAGACGGCCAGCCGAACATCGGCCGAGGAAGGGTGAACCACCAATAGGGATGGATGGGCCTATGGATGGGTGATAGAGATGGATGGGCCGAGTGTATAATTAGTGAAAATGAGTAGTGAAATAGGGTAGTTGGAGTATGAAAATAAAGACGGATGGGCCGAGGTATGGAGTGGGGTTGATGGATGGGCCGATGAGTAAGTATGGTCATTGGCCGAAAGTGAAAATGCCGATCGGGATGGATGGGCTGATGGATAGAATGGCAGTGGAGATGGAGGGGCCAAGGGATGAATATGTGAACTGATGGGTGGGCCAATCAAGTGAATGCCGATAGAGATGTGTTGGCCATTCATGTGGGTGGAGATAATGTACCTGTAGCTAAGAAATGGCAGAAAATTGGAATAGATAGGCCGATGGATAAGGTACCGACATATATGGATAGGCCGTTGGGCTGTAGCTATGTATAGTGGTGGGCCGACAGCATGTATGGAGAGACGATTGGATGGACCAATGGATAGGGTAACCGCAGTGGTGGATTGGCCGATTGGATGGTTGATGATGGAGATGGTTGGGCCGATGGGAGACAGGCGAGATGTATGGGTGGGCCAATGAGAGAGGTGACTGTACGTGTGGGTGGGCCAAGATTCAGAGTGCCGATATGGATTGAACAACCTATGGCTGGAGAGTCGATGCATATTGGCGGGCCCATAGGACTCATGCTGGTAGAGAATGATCGGCCGATGGCAAATACAACCGATGGTAATGGGTGAGCCAATGGAACAATTGCCATGGTACGGCCAAAAACAGCGGAACAGCAGTATCAACTAGCTATGGCGGTATAATCAGCGGCGGTGCGGTACATTCAGCAGCGGTACGGTACATTCAGCGGTACGGTACATTCAGCAGTGGTACAGTTCCATTCAGCAGTACAGTACAGTACATTCAGCAGTGGTGTGGGTACATTCAGCGGTACGGTACATTCAGTGGTGGTGTGGGTACATTCAGCGGGTACGGTACATTCAGCAGCGGTGCGGTACATTCAGTGGGTACAGTACATTCAGCGGTGGTACAGTACATTCAGCGGCAGTACGGTACATTCAGCGGCGGTGCGGGTACATTCAGCAGGTATGGTACATTCAGTGGCGGTGCAGTACATTCAGTGGGTACGGTACATTCAGCGGCAGTATGGTACATTCAGCGGCAGTACGGTACATTCAGTGGCAGTGTGGGTACATTCAGTGGGTATGGTACATTCAGCGGCGGTGCAGTACATTCAGCGGGTACGGTACATTCAGCGGCGGTACGGTACATTCAGTGGCGGTACGGTACATTCAGTGGCGGTGCGGTACATTCAGTGGGTATGGTACATTCAGCGGTATGGTACATTCAGCAGCGGTACGGTTCCATTCAGCGGTACTGTACATTCAGCGGCGGTACGGTACATTCAGCGACGGTGCAGGTACATTCAGCGGGTATGGTACATTCAGCGGCGGTACGGTACATTCAGCAGGTACGGTACATTCAGCGGCGGTACGGTACATTCAGCGGTGGTGCGGTACATTCAGCGGGTACGGTACATTCAGCGGTACGGTACATTCAGTGGTACGGTACATTCAGCAGTGGTACGGTTCCATTCAGCGGTACAGTACATTCAGTGGCGGTACGGTACATTCAGCGGTGGTGCAGTACATTCAGTGGGTATGGTACATTCAGTGGTACAGTACATTCAGCAGTGGTACGGTTCCATTCAGCGGTACGGTACATTCAGTGGCGGTACGGTACATTCAGTGGCGGTACGGTACATTCAGCGGCGGTGCGGGTACATTCAGCGGGTACAGTACATTCAGTGGCGGTACGGTACATTCAGCAGGTATGGTACATTCAGCGGCGGTACGGTACATTCAGCGGTGGTGCGGTACATTCAGCGGGTACGGTACATTCAGCAGTGGTATGGTTCCATTCAGTGGTACAGTACATTCAGCGGCGGTACGGTACATTCAGCGGTGGTGCGGTACATTCAGCGGGTACGGTACATTCAGCAGTGGTACGGTTCCATTCAGTGGTACGGTACATTCAGCGGTGGTGCGGTACATTCAGCGGGTATGGTACATTCAGCGGTATGGTACATTCAGCAGTGGTACGGTTCCATTCAGCGGTATGGTACATTCAGCGGCAGTACGGTACATTCAGCGGCAGTGCGGGTACATTCAGCGGGTACAGTACATTCAGCGGCGGTACGGTACATTCAGCGGTGGTACAGTACATTCAGCAGGTACGGTACATTCAGCAGCGGTACGGTACATTCAGCGGCGGTGCGGTACATTCAGCAGGTACAGTACATTCAGCAGCGGTATGGTACATTCAGCAGTGGTATGGTACATTCAGCAGGTATGGTACATTCAGCGGCGGTACGGTACATTCAGCGGCGGTGCAGTACATTCAGCGGGTACAGTACATTCAGCAGTGGTATGGTACATTCAGCGGCGGTACGGTACATTCAGCAGGTATGGTACATTCAGCAGCAGTATGGTACATTCAGCAGGTATGGTACATTCAGCGGCAGTACGGTACATTCAGCGGTGGTGCGGTACATTCAGCGGGTACGGTACATTCAGCAGTGGTACGGTTCCATTCAGCGGTACAGTACATTCAGCGGTGGTGTGGTACATTCAGCGGGTATGGTACATTCAGCAGTGGTACGGTTCCATTCAGCGGTACAGTACATTCAGCGGTGGTACGGTACATTCAGTGGTATGGTACATTCAGCTGTGTAGTACATTTAGCGGCGGTATGGTATAATCTATTACCGATACAATGTAGGTATAATGACTGCTTTGGCAGTCTCGCCGCTACCATGTGACGGTATAATTAGCAGGGCAGTGCATCAGTACGGTAGATTAGCATCGGTGAGGCAGAATCACCACTACTCAGGCGGCAATTGCTTCACATTCATCGGTAAATCCACTGAATACTTATCACACTCGCCAGATCGATTTGGATATACAACTTATGGCTGATGTTTCATCGACTGAATACAGTTCTGACATGATTACATCAATTATCACACATAAACAGCAAATATATTCAACTACGATAGCCAAGGAGTATATACTATTTATAAATCACATGCCTGCCTCACCGTCGCTAGTATACATCTCAGCAAGTCCATCTGCCACATCCTTCCCAATATTGGCAAAGAGCATGACGCAATCTTGAGGAACAGCCGGAGCCGCTGATTGGGATGCTGCCAGAGTCGATGGCGATGACGGCCGGGGTGGTTCAGGCTGATTGGCCGCATGGCCACCGCCTGGAATGGTCGATGTGGTTGGGGGAAGAGGAGGCGCTAGGACAAATGGCTCAGATGGAGGTGATGCCTTGCCTTCAGTGAGAACTACACCTTTGCCATCACACACAGTAGGTCTCGGCGGTGTCGCTGTCCAGGAGAATGTCTCAAAGGGGGATGCCGATCGTGATTTTGGAGGGGATGGAGAACCTGGAATCTTGACAAATGATGAATTGTCAAGCTCCCTGTGAAGCGGGGCAATGTGAATGGCTGGCAGTTTTGCAGGCAGTGGAGGTGGCGGAGGCGGAGGCAATCCAAGTGGGGATGTTGTGACGCGCCAACGCAGGGATTCTAGTGCCCTACCATTGCTTTCCATGGTGCTACGGAGGTCGAAAATCTCCTTCAACAGGTCCCTGACAATCCCGGATAACTCTGTAACCTGCTGATGCAGGTCCCGCTCCTCGCCGAATGGGGTGGGCAGACATGCGGGTGGGATGACATAGGCGGTGGACCTTGGACCAGGGACCTCTACATACACTATGAATCATCGTCAGTGCAACACAGTGATTAAATTGTGATCTACTCACCATTCGGCGAAGGGCACTTTTTTGGGCGGCCCTCCATCTCCACCGATTCACCGGACTTGCTCATTGAGGCTGCTCTACTCGGAGAGTGCCACCGCTTTTGTGATGTGGCTGGGTGAGAAGGTGTCGGGCTCACTGTGCACATCTTGGCAATCCTTGAATGAGATGATGGGCTGTAGGCGCTAATCCGGCCGGTGGACTTTGGGGATGGGGTGTGTGGGCGGCAGCTGCAGCTGCGGCCTCGTTGCTTTGCCAGCTTTTCTTCAGCTGCCTCCACATCAGTAGATGACTCTGGCGCAGGAGCACAAGAGCGAGCCCAAGATCGCGCTCTTGACGGTGCGTGCGACTTCTCCCTCACCTTGGACGTGGTGGTAGCCAGGCTGCACTTCGTCTTCAGGTGCTTGCACTCCAAACAAACACCCTTCTTTGTGAATGGGACACATTCCACCTTGCGCCTGCGACAGGTGTCGCAGCGAGAGTCGTTACCTAATTCACCACCGGTGCTCGGTGTGACATCAGGAGAGGGATAGCGTGACATGGCACAGGAACGGCATGGTTGCGTTGGAGGGGTACCGGCTTGTGGAGGGCGGGGCACGCTAGCAGGGATCAGGACCGCGTCTTCTGCGAGCCCTTCAAAGCTCTCTGCTGCCTCTTTCTTAACTCCATAGAACTGATTCAGGCTGGTTTGCATACCTTTCAGCGGCTTGGAACCACTTCCATGATCTCTTTCTGCATCCTCCTCCTTCTCTTCTGCCTCTTCCATCACACCCCGGATTTCCTCACCCAAATCCAGCCCCTTCTGCATTTTCATCGCCATCTCCTCGTCCAACCTGATCTGGTTCTTCTTGTCCACCTCCGCCTCCACCTCCATCTCCTCATCCAAAACGATCTTGATCTTCTTCTCCATTTCCATCGCCTTCTCTATTTCCTCATCCGTGGCCTTCTTCTTTCCCTTGTCCACATGGATCTCCTTCATAGTCATTGCCGCTGGTAATTGGAGTATGAAATTGGGCAGGACAGGTGGAGTGACTCGGCCGAACTTGTACCACTTGTGCGTCTGAATGATGTCGCCCAGAGACTTGATAGCGTCCCATGACGGCCAGATACCGGTGGCCATCTTCTTCTGTATGTCACCGAATTCGATGGCAGCAGTGATGGCGATGGAAGGGACTGGCGTGTGTTGATTCGCGACAGTCTCAATTTTATGCTGACATGTATATAAGCTACATTAAACGTTTGAGAGGACATCAAGACATACCAAGGCAGGTACGATCATCTGGCAAATATTTATCCAGACTTGCGCATCTGGAACGTTAGCATGAGCCACTGCGGCTTCGATGATAGCTGCCTCTTGAGCGATGATGGTGGCGATTGCAACTTGAGATGATTGGGACATTTTTGATGGATGCGTGAAGTGAGCGCAGCGTTGTGGTGGTTGTGGTGAAAGGGTTTGCGGTGCTGCCGCTTAAATAAACTCCGAAGTTCAACTTATGTAACAATAGGCGAACAATTCATTGTGGTCTAACAAAACATTGCCACCAAGATATTCCATCTACCCATTTTCTTCATCGTTCAATCATGCAATCATCTCTTGCTGGTAATCGTTCGAAGCGCCGAACATGCAAGGTGACCTTTGTGGATGAAATCACTACCTTCCCATCCGATTCCCATTCTGTTCTAGCGGCCAATTCTCTCCATGATTCCATGGACATCGATTTCCAAGCCACACACAACGAGTCAAACCAACTGTCAAGTATCCAATCCAGCAGTCCACACTTCCCCGCCATTTTTGAATTTAGCGGACCCTTACCGTCCCTTCCGCCGATGCCAGTCGCTGGGCCTTCGAAAGTCGGCCACTTCACGGCAACATTCGAGTTCAATGGGGTCCTCCCGCCCATTCCAAGTACCATCTCAGGTACCAGCTCATCTACCACGACATCAACTCCTGCTACTGCTGGCGCCTCACCCGCTCTCAGACCTGCTCTCAGACCCGCTCTCAGACCCGCTCTCAGACCCGCTCTCAGACGTGAAGTTGGGTCGGTTGGTATCCAAGTCAGTGGCGAACGTGAAGACAGTTTGCCATCAGATTCATCATGGGACCGCATCGTTGCCAATGTCGGTCATCCGCTTCTTTCTGCTCATTGTCCAACCTCAGGGGGCTCACCACTAAGCAAGGCACGGGAGATCAAGGCAACGGAAAATGTGCAAGGAAGATTCAAGTGGGAGTTGGACAATTGTACGTCAATGTGCTGCATCACTCATTGAATTTTTCCTCATCCCTCATAGTTAAAGATATGCAGCAGTTTTCTAAACGGCAAGCGGCGCTCATGTGGCAGAACGGTGTGGAACCCAAACTACTTCATGCCGAATCCGATGAGTTGCTTCGAACGGCATATCAAGGCCTAGGATCACGGCTGATGGAGCTGGCATATCGATGGCAGCAGTTGAAACCAAGGGTAGAGAAGCTGGCTGTTATACTCGGCCAGGTGAACTACCTAGCTGGAGTGAGATCGGCAGCGACACCCTCGGTGGCAGTTTCGTCATTTCTGGATGAAATGCTGCCGATGGATATTGATTAGTGGCAATTTCCATAAGTATATACCATGTATGCTAGCAATGGCATAATTTCTCATTTATCGGCCAGTTTATAACAGACTTGCAGGACAATCATAACTGGTATCAAACCTAAGTACAAGAGTGTAATACACAATGTTATTTTACCATTGTCTTTATTGCCTTCCCCTTCTTACTCGGCGTTGGAAAATCATCATCGTGTGCATGTGGAACCATTTGCTTGCGACCTGACCGCTGTGGAGAAGTGACACGTTTGGTGTTGGAATCGTGGAGGTGGCAGCGTTTGGATAGGGGCTTCTCCACCAACGGTGGATCTGCATTGGGTATGGCTGCTAATTGTTGCTGGGAATATGTGGGTAGCTTCTGCATACCGACATGTGGCAGATTGATGCTCTTTGATGACCCAGTCACCATTGATTGACGGCAGTTTGATTGATGGCGGTTGCTTATCTGCGGCAGTTCACCATCCTCTTCACTGCTGTCTTCATCCTGCTCATCATAGGGGTCATCGGCGACAAATTTTCACTTGAGCTTCCTCTGCAGACAATCAGATTAGTGATGTGAATATTTAAATTACTTATCAACTGTCCCTCTGAGACATCACTGTCTGAGTCTTCATTCCTGACAGAGTCTGCCTCGGAGTTGGTTTCGGTATCGGCATTTGTGTCGGCATCTGTATCGTTGTTGATCTTGGTATTTGTGCCGGAGCCAGCGCTGTCGTTGGTGCTAGTGCCGGTATCAGTGTCGATGTCGGTGTTGTTGGTGTCAGTGTCAGTGTCTGCATCCTTATCACTCTCCTCATTTACACCAATGGCTTCAACCATGTCATTCTTCCAGTTCATCGTGTGATGAAACTGGAATATGTGCTCTACCTCCCGATCTTGCCTAGCCTTCCAAAAGTCGAGGATCTCATTG
>JBBPNZ010001120.1:0-11068 GCA_038091195.1 Phylloporus rhodoxanthus
CGTTTATCAAGCCCCATGGACCCACAGGCCATTGCGATGGTCATGAGTCTATTCATTGTGATCTAGCTTGACCATCATAAATCAATAATCGCTTACTCCATGAATCCATTGTGACTCAATGGATGATGGGGACAGATGTCATGGGATCTTGGCGTGTCTTGTGATGTCAATCCTCACTGATGGGATCATTCCATGTCTTCCAGCTTGAGGTACTATCACTTAGGTAACCCCCAGTTTGGCCCAAAACAAAATATACAACCTTTTTAATTATTCTACCTCACACATATTAGTTCTTAGAATACATGTATCTACAAATAGTGTGATAGCACCCAACAAAATATCACTTGTTGAAAAAAGGTTGTGTCTGAATCCAAACTTAAGATTACAATGTATGCTCCAGTATCAAGTCACTTATCCTTTTCATTATCTGCAATCGCTGTTTCATCCTATGGTATCTTAGATCCTGCCTTTCCATCTCAACCAGCAAAGAATTAAAAGCATACGTTTGCTGCCGGATATCTTCCTTGAAATGCTCGACATCTCTTTCCAATGTTTCTTTCTGTCTCTTCACCAATTCAAGTCGCTCCTCCAGATTTTGCAACTTAGCAACCAACTCTGTTTGTCCAGTGGTGGGTGCAGGTTCAGTGGTGGATATGGGTCTGGTGGTGGATGCAATGGATTCTTGGGTGGGTGCAATGGATCCTGGAATTCGTGTGGGGATTCATAGGAGGGATGTCAATTGATTAGCACTCACTCTGCTTCACCGTCATACGCTGGAATTTTCGTGGCTTGTGCAATGTCTTCCACCATGCTTTGCCTGTTAAGAAATCGGCTTTGCAGAGAAAACATGGACGGAGAAGTTGGCTTTTCCATAGACTGTCTATAACCTGTGGATCGTCTTCACCGATGGATTCCAGCTTCACCGCCTCGATTTCTTCATCAGTCTTGCTGTGAAGCTGTTGATATACGCTAACTACTGTGCATGGAACATTCAGAGTATTGTTTTTAGTGACGATCTCTATGGCGGCAGACTGAGGAAATTGACTCAGTATATATTTTCCGAGACAAGGTTGGACTCACCGCCTCTCCCAGGACACCCACTTTTAACTCCTCCACTTTTGATTCATCTATGTACCTGGGATTCAATGCCGCAGCAATTCTAGCCCAGTGGCCGTATACACTGATTTGCAAGTTCTTGAGGTAGGGGTCGGCAATGGGCACGTCATATTTGATATATTTGGTGCGGGCCATGGTGGCAGTTGGCTGAGTGAGAGTGTAGCTATGTATAGTTAGGGAAGTTGTGATGGGCCTGTCCAGAGAGTAAGACCTGCTTTAGTTCTCGGTGAATACTGCTATTGTCTGCCACACTTCTACATAAAATCTATGGAATGACATCATTGTGGTAATGGAATGGAAACAATAACGGACAGAGCAACGTCATTCTATGTTCAAAGCCTTCACCACGCCGCGGTGCCGACACTTTCTCACCGTTTACCCGAGATGTCTACTCGACCATTTGTTGCTGCTGCCCTACCATCACCTCAGAATGCAGTTCTAGTGACACAGAGGGGCCAGATACAACAAACGCAGATATACAACCATTGGGCAAGGATATGTGAGATCCTGAAGTACAAATACACAGACCATGCAAGGCGAGTAAAGAAAGGAATACTTGAGGAAGCAGTGAGTTTGTTCACATGCTGGAAAAACAGTGACTTATCTCTCAACGAAGTTGTCAGCAATGTATTATCTGCAATAAAGACCACACCTCAAAATGCCAGGTATCGTGCTCAGTACACTTGCCTGTCTACATCAAAAGAATGATGAAGATATTGATCTAGTGGAGTTTCCACACATCTCATGCAGCAATCCACTGATCCACTAATAGCTATGGTCGACTGGCGAGAGGCATATCTCCTTCCCCAAAACGTTGATGTCATGGCTGAGGGCGACCTGGGAGAATTCAGAATTCATTTCGGTCACCACAAAACTCATTGGTGGAGAGCTCTCATGCAGTCTGGAGAAGAAAATGCCCTTTTGAACATTGAGACAGTTGACTTAAATAATGGTAATCCTGTAAAACAATGAGATGGATTCTTGACTGAAAATACCCCTAGCAGCCCCTGCAACTACTAAGTTGCCTATCCATGCATCATCAGCAGAAGCACCTCCTATGATAACACCAGTTCCTGACCAAAGCTTGAACTCGCTGCTGGCCAATCTGGAAGCTCTGGAATAAGGTTTAGAGTTTAGACAGCATGCAAACACCGAAATGGCTGACATACTTTGGTGAATGGGCATTATCATCACCGGCAAGGAGGAAGTGCTAAATCAAGTCATGGTACAGTATGAGGCACAGGAATTGGAGTATATGCATATGGTCCAAGATCTTCACTTGCTCGAGAAGGTGGTTACTGTGATGCAGGAATGGGGAGAGGTATACCTGCAACAGTTGCAAACTGTTAAGTTTGGTTCGAACTCCTATGCGAACTCTGGAACTCTGGAGTTAGGAGTGGAAGGGACGTTGGCTTCATCTTATGTGGTGTGCCCTTGTCAAGTCTCATGTCCCAAGATTTAGGGACGGAGGATCAAAGGTCAGAGAGGAGAGCCTATGCTCAAGTTTAGAGTTGATACGAGAAGAGGAGTTGAGACTAAGTTAATATTCAAACTGAGGTGCTAAGGTTCGGAGTACAGAGTTTATATACGAAAGTCCAAAGTAATGAGTAAAGTGGAATGATGAGGGATTTCTAAGGAATTGGTAAGACGGAGGTTGGAAGGAAAATAGCCCAGAGCTATGCTTGTCAAGGAGCACAGGTATGGGTGATGTCTGAGCGACGTCTGAACGACGTCTGAACGACGTCTACATATGAATCTAACTAAATGAGTAATAGAGTGCAAGAGAACATAAAGGAACATGGATGAACAAGTCCGGTAACTCCGGGTCATGTTCTGGTAGAGAACGCATCGGAGTTCATAGGAGAAAGTCTGGAGCATCGGACTTGAACTTAGCAGATATGACAGTATCCCCCCCATAGGCCTGAACCCCTGAAGGCCTAAGTGTATAAACAATGCAGAGTGGAAAATCGGAGTCTGAAATGTCACTTATTGTTACACTTTTTCCTTCCAATCCTCTTTCGCTTTCTATTAGAGGGACTATTCACTACTTTCTTCGTCCTCTTCTGGTATTTCATGCATTGACCATTTCGTCTTACGCTCTTATCCGATCCAACTCGGATACCTCTGACTCTTACCTGTTTACTCATTCTGTGCCCGATCTATCTCAGACAGCCTCTTCCCTTTCACTTTCTACTTCTGGGGAGTGTCTCTTTCCTATTTTACCTTGTCTTGGTCCGTGCTCGTGTCCTATCTAGTATAAGTATGACTCTGCTATCACATGTATTCCTTAGTCTTGATCTGCGCAATACTAGCATATAATCAAGTCCTCAGCCTTGCGACTTTCCTTAAGTCGAACTCCTCGTCCTCATCCTACTTCTAGGAAACCCCTTGAAGAAGTCCTCATACTTGTTCCAGGAAACCCCTGAACGACCCTCATCTCTTGTTGTCTTAGTCTCATTCAGGAAATTCCTGAATGATCTTTCATCCTCCTTCGTTGTCTCTTGAGTTGGTCTCTTCGTGAGTATCACTCAAGCCAGCAAGTTTAGGAGCTTTGCCCATTGTATATGCTATGCGTAACACTTATTGTCCTGCTGCGTATAAAGTTCGTCGAGGTCAGTTTTCACTCCTTAATTCCTAACCACCACCATGTCTGCCCCCCTTGGCAATATCACAGGCTGGTCCGAGGAACTGCTCGCTGAGGATGAGAACAACGAAGATGGCGTCAGCACCACCAAATTCAATGAGCACTGGAGGTGAGCGAAGGCATGGAAGGAGGCAGAGCAGAAGGCGCGTGAGGAGGCAGAGAAAAAGGCGTGAGAGGAAGTTGAGTGGTGCAAGGTCAAGGAGCAACAAAGGGCGGAGGCAGAGCATCACAAGGCCAAGGAGGTGGCCAAGAAGCGGGTGAGTAACGCCCACCATGTGAATCGACAAAGCTGACAGAGATAGGTGGAGGAGGTGCAGGCGCAGCAGCTGGCGCCTGGGCCTTCAAAAGGCAAGAAGAGGGCATCCGTGGAACCGCCAGACTGCCACCAGTGCGTCGAGCAGGAGCTTGACTGTGTGCTGGCCCTGGGGAAGGCCACATCGTGCATGGAGTGCCGAGAGGCGAAGGCAAAGTGTGTGAGGCCCAGGGAGGAGAAGCCGGAGTGGAAGAGGAAGAGGGCGCGAGTGGAGGAGGGCGAGGCGGGGCCTAGCGGCTCCAGGAAGACAGAGGAGAATGGGTCCGTGGAGTGCTGGGGGCTCACCGAGGTCGCCAAGGTCTTGGTGGGGATCCAAGAGGTGCTGGTTATGCAGAATAGAATTCTGCATAACCAGAACACCGTGCTGGAGTGAATGTGGGAGCTCCAGGCGGCGTGGTACTACGGAGAAGACCTGGACTCAGAGGAGTCGGGAGCGGATGAGTCGGAGGTAGAGGAGGTGAGGAGGGACTTGGGGGGTCTGAGCGTGAAGGAAAAGGAAGCGAGAGAGAAGGAGAAGGGAAAGGGAAAGGAGAAGGAAGCGGAGAGTGATGGGGAAGAGGATACGGAGGGGTTGGAAGTGTAGGTAGTTCGCCGCTGCTCGCTCCTCCGTAGGTAGTTTTGGAATTGCAATTGCTTTGCTGTGCGATCAAACGGGGTGAGGACCGGGCTTGTTCGGATAACAGAGATGGAAGTTGTGGACGAGCTCGGATGCATGTCCAAGTTCAGTAGCGAGTAACCACGACGTTTCTTCGTCAGTGCCTTCATAGCCAGACCATTGGACAAGATATAGGAGTTTGCAATTGCATTGTCGATGATCTACTTTTGAGTCGAGGATCTCAGAGATCTCGTACTCAGGTTCACCATTGATTTCGACTGGAGGTGGTGGAGATTGTACATGATTGGGTATCATGTTTGGAATAGCTGGCTCTAGTTGTGATACATGGAAGACCAGATATACGGCCTTCATGGAGTCGGAGAGACAGATTGTGAAGGAGTGCATGCCTGGCTGAGTGATGATTGTGTAAGGCCCAAGATTCTTCTCAGAGAGCTTCTTTGAGGGTCTTGTTGAGCGGAAATACTTGGCTTTAACGAACATCTGATCTCCAATCTTGATGTCTGGAGCCGGAGTTCATTTGGCATCCGCGGGTACTTGGTATTGCTTCTGTGCGGCAGCCATTTCTTCATGGAGGAATTCATGGAGGGAGTCTAGATTGATGGAGTACTCGCGAGCTCAAGCGGAGGTAAGGTCTTTTTCAGGATGAACAGAGACGTTGGGGTGATAGCCCTTGTTGGCATAGAACGGGAATACACCAGTGGTAGTGTTCAGAGCATTGTTGTACGCGAACTCCGTGAGGGGTAGGAGTTCGGACCAGTTGTCTTGCTGGTAATTACAATAGATGTGCAAGTATTGCTCCAAAGTCTGGTTCATACGTTCTGTTTAACCGTCTCCTTCCGGATGATAACTGGAGGTGAAGTGGAGGCGGATATCGAGGGCTTTCCCTAGAGACCTAAAGAAATGGGAAACAAACTTGGAGCCTCTGTCAGAGGTAATGTGGGAGGGAACCCCATGCTTGGAAAACACGTGGAGTAGAAACAACTTGGCTAATTCCGGAGATGTGATCGTGTCGTGTGTAGGGATGAAAATGCATTGCTTTGAGAGATGATCAACTACCACTAGGATAGTAGTATAACCAGAGGAAGACGGGAGTTGTTCGATGAAGTCCATGGAGATGGAGTTCCACAGCTTTTCGGGGATGGGGAGTTGTTTTAGGAGTCCATATGGCTTGTGCCTAGGAAACTTTGCGTGGGCACAGGAGGTGCAAGAGGAGATGTACTCTTTGATGAATGTTCGAACTCCTGGCCAAGTGAATTTGCATTGAACTAGTTCCAAGGTCCTATTTTGTCTGAAATGTCTGGAGAGCGGATGGTCATACTTGTACCGAAGTATGCGGAGGTGGAGATCATTGGAGTCAGGGACATAGATGCAATTGTCTAGATGAAGGAAGCCTTCATTGTCGACTGACCAACAAGAGTCAGAGGGCTCGGACGTGGACATGTGTAGGGAAGCCAAAGGATCAGAGGGGAGTGTGGAGAGAATGTCACTGTGGAGTGTTGCAGCATTGAAGAGGGTGCCAGAACAGAGCACCAGAGCAGCTAAGTAAGTAGCTCAAAGGGACACAGAGAGCTGCTCATAAGTGAAGACAGGGTGGAAATTATGTGGGTTGACATGAGCGTAGTCCTTATCCCCCTCTTTGGAATAGATGTCCCATCGTCTAGTGAGGGCATCGGGCTTAGCGCCAAGGCATCCAGGGTGGAAACGAACGATCATGTTAAGATGGGAAAGGAATTCTGACCAGTGGGCCTGCCGGTGAGTCAGGAGCTTAGTAGTCACAAAGTATTCGAGGTTTTTGTGGTCGGTGATGACGTCCACCGGAGTCGCAGAGCCCTCAAGATAATGCCGCCAAGTCCTAAAGGACTCATGGATGGCAAGCAGCTCCTTGTCGTGGGTGTCATAATTGAGCTCCAGGGCGGACAAAGTCCGGGAATAGAAGGTGACAGGCCTGATCTCCTCATCAGGGCAGCGGATGGAGAGAATGCCAGTGACGGCATAGTCAGACGCGTTAGTCTCCACAATGAGCGGAGCATCCGGAACCCAATGGGTAAGGACAGGAGCTGTAGTGAAAGCGGCTTTGAGTTTCTGGAAGGCAGAGCGACAGGAGTTGTCGAAGGACCAAGTAATGCCTTTGCGAGTGAGGCGAGTTAAAGGAATGACAATGTTCGAGTAATTATCTATGAAACGCCTGTAGAAATTGGCAAAACCCAAGAAGGACTGGACGTTCTTAACTTTCTGAGGCTTGGGCCAGTCCTGAATGGACTGCACCTTCTCCAGAGACATCGCAAGTCCAGAGGGCGAGAGTTGATAACCAAGGTACTTGGTGGAGACAGTGTGGAATTCACACTTCTCAGGTTTGGCATAAAGGCCGTGCTTGCAGAGCCGTCAGAGGACTTCTTGGACATGTTCCTTGTGGGAGGCCATGTCCTTGGAGTAGATAAGAATGTTGTCCAGGTAGACGATGACGCAAACATCAAGGAGATCAGCGAAGATAGTGTTGACGAAATGCTGGAATGTGGCCAGAGCGTTCATAAGACCGAAAGGCATGACTAGCCACTCATAGGAACCATAGCGCGTACAGAACGACGTCTTCCATTCATTGCCTTCAGCAATGCAAACCAGATGGTAAGCATGCCGGAGGTCGATCTTGGAGTAGATCTTAGCACGGCTCGGAGCATCTAGGAGATCAGAGATGTGAGGGAGTGGGTAGTGGTCTTTCTTCATGACCTTATTGAGTCCTTGGAAGTCAATGCAAAGACGGAGAGAACCATCCTTCTTGCGGACAAAGAGGACTGGAGTGGCGTGAGTAGAGGAAGAGGGACGAATGAAACCAATTGCAAGATGCTTGTCAAGAAAAGCCCGGAGGGACTCGAGTTCAGAGGGTGAGAGGGAGTAAGTGGTTCCCAAAGGAGGAGAAGCACCCTCTTCCAGATTGATCTTGAGATCATGCTTGTGATGAGGAGCAAGCATGTCAGCCCTGCTCTTGCTAAAAACATCGGCGAAGTCATGGTACTCTGGAGGTACTCTGGAGAGATCGATTTTTTCAGGAGTTGTGGAAGAGGAACGGAGATTGCTCTCCTGGGAACAGAGTTGCAAGCGGAATGGCACAGAGCCTTCCATGCGACAAGCCAGTACGAAAGCTGGTGTGCTGATCAGGGCAATGTGAGGAGCTTTGTGATCGGAGAAACGCAGTGGACCAGATGGAGAGTCAGCCAACAGAGGAGTTTGTGGAGGCTGCAGAGGTGAGCTCGGAGTTGCTGGCATGGACTGCTCAGGTGAATGGAAAGAGATACTGCTCGCAGCCCAGTCAATCAATGGATTGTAGTGGGTGAGCCAGTTGTGTCCTAGAACAAGGGAGCAGGAGCCATCCAATGGAGTGACATAAAATGTCGATGGAGTGATATCACCAGTTTCGAAATGGATAGGGAGAGTGGTTGCTCGAGTGATTGTGCAATTGAAGGTTCCATCAAAGAGGCGGAGTTGAAGTAGAGGCATAGGATAAGTGGAAAGTTCATGTTTATTAATAAAAGCTGTATCTATAAAACAGTTGGAGGAACCAGAGTCTATGAGAGCAGAGAAAGGCGAAATTGGGTACGAGGCAAGAGAAACTGTAGGCATGAGCGATTTGGGGTCGAAAAGAGCGGATGCATTGAGACGAATCTCCCTGGGTGCACAGTTAGTGTCGATGCAACCATCCTGCTGTGCAGAGTTGTGGAGGTTGTGGACTATTTTTTTGCCTCTGAGGTGGAGACTTCTGGTTTGGTTTCCAGAGTTTTGGTAGTTGCAGCGCGATCCTTGGAAGCGTGCGACGTGCTCTTAGGACAGTCCTTGGCCATGTGACCACCTGTTCCACAGAACATGCAGAGCTTGTTGTCGAAGTGGCACTTTCGTTCGACAGCAGTAAGTTTGCCGTCATTACCTAGCTTTGACGAAAGGTCAGGCTTCGGAGTTGTGGAGGAGTTGGTGGACTTCCCCTTGGACTCTTTTGAATCCTTGGAGTTGCCACCAGAGTTGGAGGCGGAGGACGAGGATGTGGGTATAGAAGGCTTGTCGGAAGACGATTTGGAGGATGGGTTGGAGGAAGGCTTCGCCTAGCAACTAATCTCAGACTTGTGCTCCTAGTAGCATGCGTCGATAGCTTGGGCGAGGGCACGGAGCTTGGAGAGAGTGGGTGGCTTGCCAACATGGGAGATTTCATCTTTGATGCGGTCAGGCAACCCATTGTAGAAATGGTGTCAGAGAGCACCTTCTCCGTAACCTTGGACAAGCAAGGCAATCCTATTAAATTCGACGACATACTTGTTGATGCGCTGGGCATTCTTCATAGACAAGTGGTCGAGCTGGTGTTCTGCATCTCTGATGGGATCGTGCGGACCGAAATTCGTCCGGAGTTCCTGGACAAACTCCTTGTAGTCATTCATCCAGAGTGGACGGAAGAGGTAGTCCTCATTGTCCAAGAGGTTGGGCTCGAACCATTTGAGCATGATGCCCTTCAGGTAGGACTGCACGAATGTAACTTTGGCACAGTCTGTAGCGAAAGCCTTTGGGCGATCTTGGAAGTTCAATTCACACTGGACCAAGAAGACCCAGAGTTTGTGGGGGTTAGTCCCGTCAAACTGGTCCAGTTCTTGGACTTTGGTGCACTGACTAGATTCGGAGGTGGAAGGACGGCGAGAGGAACAAGTGAGGCTTTGGATTGCATTTGCGAGTTGGGTGAGAGTGTCTTGCAGAATGTGCTCGTCTTCTGAGTCGGGGTGGTTAGGAAACAGGTCTTCCTCCAGGATGCCTGGATCATCCGGATCATCTCTGGGGTCGCTGGGGCCTTTAGGAGGGCCATTGGCGGGACCTTCATTGGGAGGGGTGTGGAAAAGGTCGTCAGTGGAGCAGTGACTCAGCTGAGGAGTTTTGTCGTCGTTGGGGAGCACTTCAATGTGCACACCCAGAGTTGGAGATCTCAGAGGTGGACACGACACAGAGGCGGAAGCGCTTTCCATGACTGGACAAGCAGAGAAACTGCAGAAGCGAGTGGATGCAGTGGCATCCTGCAGAGGGATGCTAAGAATGGGAATGTGGGAAGTGGACGGAACTGGGGGAGGTGCGCCAATTGCGCGAGTTTGAGAGCGAGTACGAGTACCCATCTCGAGTGAGACAATTGACAAGTGTGAGTTCGAATATACTGTTAAGTTTGGTTCGAACTCCTATGCAAACTCCGGAACTCTGGAGTTAGGAGCGGAAGGGACGTTGGCTTCACCTTATGTGGTGCGCCCTTGTCAAGTCTCGTGTCCCAAGATTTAGGGACGGAGGATCAAAGGTCAGAGAGGAGAGCCTATGCTCAAGTTTAGAGTTGATACAAGAAGAGGAGTTGAGACTAAGTTAATATTCAAACTGAGGTGCTAAGGTTCGGAGTACAGAGTTTATATATGAAAGTCCGAAGTAATGAGTAAAGTGGAATGATGAGGGATTTCTAAGGAATTGGTAAGATGGAGGTTGGAAGGAAAATACCCCAGAGCTATACTTGTCAAGGAGCACAGGTATGGGTGACGTCTGAGCGATGTCTGAACGACGTCTACGTATGAATCTAACTAAATGAGTAATAGAGTGCGAGAGAACATAAAGGAACATGAATGAACAAGTCTGGTAACTCTGGGTCACATTCTGGTAGAGAACGCATCGGAGTTCATAGGAGAAAGTCCGGAGCATCAGAGTTGAACTTAGCGGATATGACACAAATGCTCCATAGAAAATGGAAGAACTAGAAGGAGCGAATAAACCATGCTGAAAGCCAGTTGGCAGCACTGAACAATGACAGGAAGCATTTTGGCAAGCCATACCTACTGATATACATAGTCAGAGAAATGCAGATGGCTTGTAGTTTCACTCCAAATTGGTATTGGTCTTATTCGACTCAGAAATAGTACACCGCATCAAGTGAGAGAAAATCATGATGGCTATGGTGCAAGAAAATCTCATAGGTGGGGGAGTGTGAAGAGCCAATGATAACTACAACTAAGGTTTAATCCTCAAGTTCCTCAAAAATTCTTCAACCTTTGTTTCCACCGCCATTCTCTTGTATGCTTTTGAGCTGACCATTAGCTGCTCTGAAGTTTCTTGCATGACCCAGGAGCATTCGGCAATCAACTTTTCTTGTATCCTGCCGATTTTCTCCTTGAGGATGTGATGATCTCTGGAAAGGGACTCCTTCAAGATGGTGTTTGCTCACCGAATCGCATGTACAGAGACTTGCAGGTTCATTTGTGTTTCTGACAGTTCATTCTTGGATTGTATCACAATTTGGCGTGCTAGGTGGTTCTCAATCTACATTGATCAGTATTTCCATACTTGAAGGTTAAATGGCTGTGGCGTACCAAACGTGTGACTGGTT
>JBBPNZ010001122.1:0-11052 GCA_038091195.1 Phylloporus rhodoxanthus
AATAGAAATAGTGTATTTAATAATAGTTACTAACAAGAACAAATAGGTGTGTGAACTCTTACATAATGTAAACATATATATCTTTGTTTGTATGACCAAACATTGGCAACTATCATGTGATTTAGATGAGATTCCACTTTTCTAATCAAAAGTGAAAAAACTGTTGGAATGGAGTTGCTGTTTTCAAATGGGCATATCTCCACAGCCCCTGGTTCAAATCACATGATCTAGGGACGGATTTGTAGCCAAGAGCAAGTACTATCTGCCACCTCACCAATGCTAACCGAAATTCCCACAGGTGATTGCAGTGCGCTTCACGCACTGCATCAAGGTTAGGCATTGCAACGCTTTTTGGAGTCACTGTATATATTGATAATGCGCGGAAAACAAGGAATCCAACAATCGACAGGGTCGAACTGGATGTCACATGCTTCCAGAAGCCTTGCAAGCTCACACAGGGCAGCGACATTGTTAGATGTATTGTCCATAGTGAAATGACTGATCTACATGACATTTGAGTGGAATGATCACGAAGGCAAAGTCACAAACCTTTAAAGTCACCTTGGCACAATCAAGAAGATCAATGATGAGTTTTGTCAAGGCTTTGCCAGTGTGTGAACCAGGGAACTCGTGGAAGGCAATGAGGGATGCCCTCATCTTGAGTCCACCCTCAAGGGCGATCCAGTGTGCAGTGATGGCGAGGTAAGGGTGATATTTATTATCCGACCATATGTCAGCAGTAAAAGACACTTTTCCTGTAGCTTTCTGTTGGGGCTCATGAGGTTTAGTATTGTGATTGAATAAACTAGTGTACTTACCGCAAGATCCCACTTTATGACCATGAAGTACTCTTCCCACACTTTGAGAACTAACTCACGAAATTTTGTATGGTGAGGGATATCAGTATTGCGAAGGTCTTGACATAAAAAGAGAATAAGCTGGTGGAATTTGGGACATTCAATGACATTGAAGGACTGTTATACAATTGTTAGAAATGTTTAGTGACAACAACTCACATACCTAGTCATCTGCGACAATAAACTTCACTAAATACTAGTGCATCGCAGAAATGGAGAACTCGGGCATGTCGGGACTGCCCTTCTCCGATGATGGTAGAAGACCACGTGGTTGCAGATCCCCAGGACTGGGACGAGGGGCGGGAGGGAGTGCATTGAGCTTGTGTCCTCATTGGGCTGCTTCACGGAGTGTTCTGTATGTGTAACCCACACTAAAGGCGGCTCAGATCGCTTCGATTTGCATAACCCAGTCGTTCTTCTCTGCAAGTTCAAGATATTCTTCGAGGTGCCAATTAACAATGTGGCCATGAAGAGAAAAGTTGGACATGTTGCAACTGTAATTGAAGGTGTGATCAAGGTGGCCGTCGTTAGCATCCACCTGCTCTCTTCGATAGGATTAGCATATTGTAGTATAGATCAAATAACGTCACTCACTGGCACACCGTACAAATCGTGTCTTGTCCCTTTGTTTTTTTGAAGAAATATTTAACATCAGCAGTTGTTGGCACTGAGGATCTCCCACTGGTTGCCATAGGGCTGATTGTATTGGCACCTGGGTTAGGAGTTGTCACAGCAGCTATGGCGACCAATGGAGCAGCACCAACTCCAGGATTTGGAGTGGTCTGCATAGCTGGCATGACATGAGTAGGAGGGAGGCCTGGGCCACCAGGCTGGGCCTGAGTGCCATTAGCGACAGAGTCACCGTCGCTACCTTCTTCACCATTGGGGTCAATATATTCAGTATTGGCGTCCTCAGCAGGGTTATGGTACTGTGCAGGAGCACGGCGGGTTCTATTTGTCCTTGTTGCAGCAGGAACCACAGGAAATGCAGGGGATATGGACTGCCCTGCTGGGCCTGCTGGGACAACGAGCTGGGGAGGACAGTTAATCATGTCAGAGGAAGATGAGAGGACCACAGCGGGAGCAGCAGTGCAGCAGTGGTCACTGCAAGTACCCATTGGATATCACAGCGCTGGGTGGATGGTAAGTAGCCCTGTGTCACTCTAATATACGAGCTTACCTATGACTAGTTCATGACAACCGTCTAACCCCGGGGCTCCTCATCTCCTCTGTCTGTACCAGATGACCTGGACTTGTCCAGGCTATGGTAGCATCAGCTCATCGGAACAGTGAACGATTTGAAATGGTGGGCAACTTAGCTTGTTTGATTGTCAGAAGTCTGAATGGCATCATGAGGACAAAGGGTCTGTCATACATGGTCATAAATGTTCCAATATGTTGAAAAGAATATGGTACCGATCACTACTTGTAGTTGAAACATTGAGGGTTGGGCAATTCAGAGGCAAAGGGTTTGAGAATGATCAACATGTGAATGATACAACATGTGAATGATACAACATGTGAACTTTCTGGATGCAGGGTGTTACACACGTTGCAAAGGTATGCACACCGCAGCGACGGCCTTATTTGTCTGAAGATGCCCTCAACATCCCTGCACCCACCTTTTGTAGTAAATTTCAATTGTATAGATGGAAGATATACGCTAAAAGAGGTCCTGGGAATGGGCTCACATGGTGCATAGAGCGACATTTAATGGATGACCCTACGATATAATGATCCTAACTTCTAGCCATTGTATATCATGCGCAGGATCTCATTAGTGGCCGAGATGTTGTAGCAAAACTCAAGCCTTGTACTCAAGAACCCTCCTTTCTGGAACACGAGTTCCATGTCTTGAAGAAGCTTCAAGGCGGCACTGGGTTCCTACACCCTGTATTTTTTGGTAGGGAATCATCATCCCAGACCCTCATTCTGAATGATGTGGTGACACCCCTATGCAATATATTCGCTTCAAAGGGCGGTCACCTCGATCTAGACTTTGTGATCACTGTGGGCCATCAGCTTGTGAGTACCTGTTCACCATCTGGCTGTCGAACACATTAACTGTTCATTTGGCAGGTACATAGACTCAAGTATTTACACTCGTGCGACTACATCCACTGTGATGTCAAACTGCAAAACGTTCTGATTCAAGACACTGGTCAGTCAAATTATACCGCCTTTCTTATCGACCTCGGTGTCGCATTCCAATATCACAACTCCACCACTCGAGCACATGCTCCATGCCAACAGGGGTGCCATTTCATTGGTACCCACTCATTCGCCTCCATCAATCATCACCTAGGCATCCAATCGAGTCGCCGCGACAATCTTGAATCCCTCGCATATACATTAATCTACCTCCTGCGAGGATCATTGCCGTGGTTTAGCCATGCTCAACCCACTCTTCCCATGATGCAATCCTGAAGTTAAAACAAGATACCATGGTTGACGTGCTGTGCAATAACCTCCCTTCTACGTTTGCTACGTTCCTTCAGTACTCACGCACCCTTTCCTATGTGGCTAAACCTGACTATGATCACCTCCGTTCACTGCTCCATAGTGCCGTCAACGCATCAGCCCCAAACAAACACTTGCCTGATTTCACCTGGGTCACTGATGACAAGCAACCGTCTTTGTCTCCACCACTTCATCAAACATGTTATGACCATAATGATGGCAATGTCAAGGAAAGAAAGTACAGTAAGTAATACTTGTTTGTTTTTACTTGTTGTTATGATTGATTGGTGCACGTACTCAGGAAGAGTGCATGGAAAACTCCCTTGAATCAACTTTTTTTTACTCCTTGTCGCAGTAGCAGGCTTGCTCATGCTCATTGATTGTGTTATTACATCAAATATATCTATGTGAGTGTTCTAGGGACATTATGGACATGTAGTGTATGTATTATGCTACCTGTGACTTGTTCTTGAAGTGGTGAATGATGACGTGGCACAAGACATCAGCTGCAAGCTGACTGGTCCGGCTAGCCAAGCTGAGCTGAGCTGCATGACAATGGCTATTGTGACATAGCAAGCCATATTGGGCCATAGCCACGGAAAGCCATAGCCAGCTATCAACTAGCTGAGCTGCGGCAGTACTAGTTGTGAGTGACATATCCCCACTCAGCTACTGGAACTTGGCCCTATGGACAGTGTCAACCCATCTCTGTACCCTGACTCAATGGCTGAAACTCGGCAAGTCAATAGTGTTGATCCACCCAACCTTGGCTAGTCGTCAGAAATGAACCCTGACTTACTTACCTGAACTCAGCTTTGTCAATAGTGTCGCACATACTGCAGTCACAAAACACCGATGAAGATGGGGAGCTGAAGGGTGCAAAACAGCCATATGAGATGGCCAGCCGAACATTGGCCGAGGAAGGGTGAACCACCGATAGGGATGGATGGGCCAAGTGTATAATTAGTGAAAATGAGTAGTGAAATAGGGTAGTTGGAGTATGAAAATAAAGACGGATGGGCCAAGGAATGGAGTGGGGTGGATGGATGGGCCGATGAGTAAGTATGGTCATTGGCCAAAAGTGAAAATGCCGATCGGGATGGATGGGCTGATGGATAGAATGGCAGTGGAGATGGAGGGGCTAAGGGATGAATATGTGAACTGATGGGTGGGCCGATCAAGTGAATACCGATAGAGATATGTCAGCCATTCATGTGGGTGGAGATAATGTACCTGTAGCTAAGAAATGGCAGACAATTGGAATAGATAGGCCGATGGATAAGGTACTGACATATATGGATAGGCCATTGAGCTGTAGCTATGTATAGCAGTGGGCCGACAGCATGTATGGAGAGATGATTGGATGGACTGATAGATAGGGTAACCGCAGCGGTGGATTGGCCGATTGGATGGTTGATGATGGAGATGGTTGGGCCGATAGGAGACAGGCAAGATGTATGGGTGGGCCAACAAGAGAGGTGACAGTACATGTGGGTGGGCTGAGATTCAGAGTGCTGATATGGATTGAACAACCTATGGCTGGAGAGTCAATGCATATTGGCAGGCCCATAGGACTCATGCTGGTAGAGAATGATTGGCCGATGGCAAATACAACCAATGGTAATGGGTGAGCCGATGGAACAATTGCCATGGTACAGCCAAAAACAGCGGAACAGCAGTATCACCTAGCTATGGCGGTATAATCAGCAGCAGTGCGGTACATTCAGTGGTAAGGTACATTCAGTGGTGGTGCGGTACATTCAGCGGTAAGGTACATTCAGTGGTGGTATGGTACATTCAGTGGTAAGGTGCATTCAGCAGCAGTATGGTACATTCAGCGGCGGTATGGTACATTTAGCGGTGGTATGGTACACCCAGCGGTAGTATGGTACATTCAGTGGTGGTACGGTTCATTCAGCAGTGGTGCGGTACATTCTGTAGTGGTATGGTACATTCAGCAATACAGTACCATTCAGCAGTGGTACGGTACCATTCAGCGGCGGTATGGTACATTCAGTAGCAGTGCGGTACATTCAGTGGTATGGTACATTCAGCAGTATAGTACATTCAGCTGTGCGGTACATTCAGCAGCGGTATGGTATAATCTATTACCGATACAATGTAGGTATAATGACTGCTTCAGCAGTTTTGTCTCTACCATGTGATAGTATAATTAGCGGGGCAGTGCATCGGTGTGGTAGATTAGTATCGGTGTGGTAGATTAGTATCGGTGTGGTAGATTAGTATCGGTGCAGTAGATTAGTATCGGTGCGGTAGATTAGCATTGGTGAGGCAGAATCACTACTACTCAGGTGGCAATTGCTTCACATTCATCGGTAAATTCACTGAATACTTATCACACTCGCCAGATCGATTTGGATATACAACTTATGGCTGATGTTTCATTGACTGAATACAGTTATGACATGATTACATCAATTATCACACATAAACAGCAAATATATTCAACTACGATAGCCAAGGAGTATATACTACTTATAAATCACATGCCTGCCTCACCATCGCTAGTATACATCTCAGCGAGTCCATCTGCCACATCCTTCTTAATATCGGCAAAGAGCATGATGCAATCTTGAGGAACAGCCGGAGCCGCTGATTGGGATGCTACTAGAGTCGATGGCGATGACGGCCGGGGTGGTTCAGGCCGATCAGCCATATGGCCATTGCCTGGAATGGTCGATGTGGTTGGGGAAAGAGGAGGCGCTAGGACAAATGGCTCAGATAGAGGTGATGCCTTGCGTTCAGTGAGAACTGCACCATCGCCATCACACACAGTAGGTCTCAGCGGTGTCGCTGTCCAGGAGAATGTCTCAGAGGAGGACGCCGATTGTGATTTGGGAGGGGATGGAGAACCTGGAAGCTTGACAAATGGTGAATTGTCAAGCTCCCTGTGAAGCAGGGCAACGTGAATGGCTGGCAGTTTTGCAGGCGGCGGAGGTAGAGGCGATCCAAGTGGGGATGTCGTGACGTGCCAACACAGGGATTCCAGTGCCCTACCATTGCTTTCCACAGTGCTATGGAGGTCGAAAATCTCCTTCAACAGGTCACTGACCATCCTGGATAACTCTGTAACCTGCCGATGCAGGTCCCGCTCCTCACTGAATGGGGTGGGCAGACATGCGGGTGGGATGACATAGGTGGTGGACCTTGGACCAGGGACCTCTACATACACTATGAATCATCGTCAGTGCAACACAGTGATTAAATTGTGATCTACTCACCGTTTGGTGAAGGGTGCTTTTTCGGGTGGCCCTCTATCTCCGCCGATTCACTGGACTTGCTTGTTGAAGCTGCTCTACTCGGAGAGCGCCGCCGCTTTTGTGATGTGGCTAGGTGAGAAGGTGTTGGGCTCACTGTGCGCATCTTGGCAATCCTTGAACGAGATGATGGGCTGTAGGTGCTAATCCGGCCAGTAGACTTTGGGGATGGGGTGTGTGGGCGGCGGCTGTGGCTGTGGCCTCGTCGCTTTGCCAGCTGTTCTTCAGCCGCCTCCACATCAGTAGATGACTCTGGCGCAGGAGCACAAGAGCGAGCCTGAGATCGCACTCTTGATGGTGCGCGCGACTTCTCCCTCACCTTGGACGTGGTGGTTGCCAGGCTGCACTTCGTCTTCAGGCACTTGCACTCCAAACAAACACCCTTCTTCGTGAATGGGACACATTCCACCTTGTGCCTGCGACAGGTGTCACAGCGAGAGTTGTTACCTAATTCACCACCGGCGCTCGGTGTGACATCAGGAGAGGGATGGCGTGACACAGCACGGGAACGGCACAGTTGCGTTGGAGGGGTACCAGCTTGGGGAGGGCGGGGCACACTAGCAGGGATCAGGACCGCGTCTTCTGTGAGCCCTTCAAAGCTCTCTGCCGCCTCTTTCTTGACTCCATAGAACCAATTCAGGTTGGTTTGTGTACCTTTCAGCAGCTTGGAACCACTTCCATGATCTCTTTCTGCATCCTTCTCCTTCTCTTCTGCCTCTTCCATCACACCCTGGATTTCCTCACCCAAATACAGCCCCTTCTGCATTTTCATCACCATCTCCTCGTCCAACCTGATCTGGTTCTTCTTGTCCACCTCCACCTCTACCTCCATCTCCTCATTCAAAATGATCTCGATCTTCTTCTCCATTTCCATTGCCTTCTCTATTTCCTCATCCGTGGCCTTCTTCTTTCCCTTGTCTATGTGGATCTCCTTCATAGTCGTCGCCGCTGGTAATTGGAGTATGAAATTGGGCGGGACCGATGGAGTGACTCGGCTGAACTTGTACCACTTGTGCATCTGAATGATGTCACCTGGAGACTTGATAGTGTCCCATGACGGCCAGATACTGGCAGCCATCTTCTTCTGTATGTCACCGAATTCGATGGCAGCAGTGATGGCGATGGGAGGGACTGGTGTGTGTTGATTCGCGACAGTCTCAATTTTATGCTGACATGTATATAAGCTACATTAAACATTTGAGAGGACATCAAGACATACCAAGGCAGGTATGTATGATCATCTGGCAAATATTTATCCAGACTTGCATGTCTGGAACGTTAGCACGAGCCACTGTGGCTTCGATGATAGCCACCTCTTGAGTGATGATGGTGGCGATTGCAACTTGAGATGATTGGGACAATTTTGATGGATGCGTGAAGTGAGTGCAGCATTGTGGTGGTTGTGGTGAAAGGGTTTGCAGTGCTGCCACTTAAATAAACTCCAAAGTTCAACTTATGTAACAATAGGTGAACAATTCATTGTGGTCTAACAAAACATTGCCACCAAGATATTCCATCTACCCATTTCCTTCATCGTTAAATCATGCAATCATCTCTTGCTGGTAATCATTCAAAGCGCCGAACACACAAGGTGACCTTCACAGATGAAATCACTACCTTCCCATCCGATTCCCATTCTGTTCTAGCGGCCAATTCTCTCCATGATTCCATGGACATCGATTTCCAAGCCACACACAATGAGTCAAACCAACCGTCAAGTATCCAATCCAGCAGTCCACACTTTCCTGCCATTTTTGAATTTAGTGGACTCTTACCATCCCTCCCACCAATGCCAGTCGCTGGGCCTTCAAAAGTCAGCCACTTCTCGGTGACATTCAAGTTCAATGGGGTCCTCCCGCCCATTCCAAGTACCATCTCAGGTACCAGCTCATCTACCGCGACATCAACTCCTGCTACTGCTGGCACCTCACCCGCTCTCAGATGTGAAGTTGGGTCGGTCGGTATCCAAGTCAGTGGCAAACATGAAGACAGTTCGCCATCAGATTCATCATGGGACCGCATCGTTACTGATGTCGGTCATCCACTTCTTTCTGCTCATCGTCCGACCTCAGGGGGCTCACCGCTAAGCAAGGCGTGGGAGATCAAGGCAATGGAAAATGTGCAAGGAAGATTTGAGTGGGAGTTGGAAAATTGTATGTCAATGTGCTGCATCACTCATTGAATTTGCCCTCATCCCTCATAGTTAAAGATGTGCAGCAGTTTTCTATACAGCAAGCAGTACTCATGCGGCAGAACGGTGTGGATCCCAAACTACTTCATGCTGAATCTGATGAGTTGCTTCGAACAGGATATCAAGGCCTAGGATCATGGCTGATGGAGCTGGCATATCGACAGCAGCAGTTGAAACCAAGGGTAGAGAAGCTGGCTGTCATACTCGGCCAGGTGAACTACCTAGCTGGAGTGAGATCGGCAGCGACACCCTCGGCGGCAGTTTCATCATTTCTGGATGAAATGCCGCTGATGGATATTGATTAGTGGCAATTTCCATAAGTATATACCATGTACGCTAGCGATGGCATAATTTCTCATTTATCAGCCAGTTTATAACAGACTTGCAGGACAATCATAACTGGTATCAAACCTAAGTACAAGAGTGTAATACACAATGTTATTTTACCATTGTCTTTATTGCCTTCCCCTTCTTACTTGGCATTGGAAAATCATCATCGTATGTACATGGAACCATTCGCTTGCGACCTGACCGCCATGGAGAAGCGATACGTTTGGTGTTGGAATCTTGGAGGCGGCAGCATTTGGATAGGGGCTTCTCCACCAAAGGTGGATCTGCATTGGGTATGGCTGCTAATTGTCACTGGGAATATGTGGGTAGCTTCTGCATACCGACATGTGGCAGATTGATGCTCTTTGATGACCCAGTCACTGTTGATTGACGACGGTTGCTTATCTGTGGCAGTTCGCCATCCTCTTCACTGCTGTCTTCATCCTGCTCATCATAGGGGTCATTGGCGACAAATTTTCACTTGAGCTTCCTCTGTAGACAATCAGATTAGTGATGTGAATATTTAAATTACTTACCAACTGTCCCTCTGAGACATCACTGTCTGAGTCTTCATTCCTGACAGAGTCTGCCTCGGCGTTTGTTTCAGTATTGGCATTTGTGTCAGCATCTGTATCTTCATTGATCTTGGTATTTGTGCTAGCGCCGACACTGTTGTTGGTGCTAGTGTTGGTATCAGTGTCGATGTCGGTGTTGTTGGTATCAGTGTCAGTATCTGCATCCTTATCACTCTCCTCATCCACACCAATGGCTTCAACCATGTCATTCTTCCAGTTCATCGTGTGATGAAACTGGAATATATGCTCTACCTCCCGATCTTGCCTAGCCTTCCAAAAGTCGAGGATCTCATTGACTTCATGCTTCTGAAGCTTCGATGGTTCTCTGAGCTTCATGCCGGTTGGTAAGAATTTCTTGTCAAAGAACTCGTCCAGCTTGCTTTGAATTTGTGCCCATGGCACTATTGCTCTTGAGCTGTCTGCTGCAATTCCTATTCATATATTAGCTTGGATTCAGTAACACAAACATCACTCACTATAATATCCAGTGACAAACTTGTGAATGAGCTGTTTGCTGTCTGCCAGTGAAGTCTCCCGGATATTGGGTAGATAAGGTACACTATTTCTTGAGTGTGTTACCTCCATTCGTCCTCTCTGCTTCTTCTTCACCGGCTGTTCATCCTCTGACTTGGCACTATCTGTGACTTCATCAGCATTGAAGGCAGTACATGCATAAGCATTCCATGCATCTTTGATGAGCTTCATTCCACCTTGAGGCAAGCCTTTGAATGCAGGCACATCATACAGTTCATTGAAGTCATGTCTTGGATGATATTTGGCAACTATACAATTGCGGCAGCAATGTCACTCACGAAGTGTACATTATATTGGTATTTTTGTCTTTCCATGCTGCCAATATGACAATACAGGTTCCACATTGCCGCCACATCTCCTTGGCGAAATCACTGGTGAACTTCCGGCCAAGCTCGTCGTCATTTCTACGATCATCAGTAGTGGTAAATGTCACTATGGATTCACTTACCAAGCACGGATGTCATCTGGAAGGAGGGTGTTGTTCATGTCCTGGGCCATTGCATCTGCGTCTTCTAATTCCTCCTTGGTCCGCTGGTCCATGACTATGTTGAGGCCCTCATGATAGCGCTGCAGATAAGTCTTGGAGCCAGGCTCGGCATTCCATTGCTCTTTAATCACCGTATTCAGCTCTTCCTTGTACTCTCTACCGATGACTCTTTTTATTCCCCAGCATTGACCATACTTCTTCAATTCCTTAGCCTTATGGGCCTTTGCTATGCTCTGCAACCACTTCAGATACTGCTGTATATCAAGTTAGCTTGTGCAGTCCATGATACAATACACTCACTTGTTTCCTTTCCTCCCACTCTGTCTTTGTCATTCTTTTT
>JBBPNZ010001123.1:0-11047 GCA_038091195.1 Phylloporus rhodoxanthus
CCATCCTTGTTGGGCTGTTGGTCGTCGTGTCATGGTCATCGCGTTCTTGTTGTTGCGTTCCCCTTGTTGCGCCCTCATCGCATGGTGGCCATCACATCCCCCTCGTCGTGTAGTCCTTGCCCCGCCATGCTCGTCGTGCTGTCATCACGTCGTGGTCATCGTGCGCAGTGTTCCTCGTCGCATTGACTGGGACTCGACCCCGTCCCACCATCCTTGTCACACCGGTTGTTGCATCTCCGCATAGCACGGGTGACCCCCGGGTATCTGGAGGTGTACCCGTCTCCGTACCCGTAGTGGGTTCTACCCGCAACCCGTGCGGGTTTACCCCAAACGGAGGGGAAGAGTGGGTGAGCGCAAGTGGTGTCGTGGCCGCGGGCTCCAGGCAACGAGGCGCACGCGCTGCCGTTGTTGTCGTGGTGTTGTTGAGGGCGGTGTGCCATCAACGACATTGCGTCATCGTTACGCGTCGTTGATGGCGTTGAGCCATCAATGGGATTGCTTTGTCGGCGCTGTCGCCGTGTCTGGCGTGGTGTGCGTGCGAGTTGTGTGACGACGACGACGACGTCTTGTCCTCCAGGCGCATGCGTCGTCGTCGTCGTCTTGTGTCGTCGCCGCGTCTGCCATTGCGTGGGTGCGAGTCGTGCGACGACGGCGTCATCTTGTCCTCCAGGCGCACCCGTCGCCGTCGCCTTTTTTGCTGTGGCACGCGTGCGGTTGCGCACGCATTGCTATCATCGCATTGACGTTGAACGACGACAACGCGTCGTCGTCGTCGTCGTCGCCGCGTTTAGCGTGGTGAGGGTGGGAGTCGTGCGACCGCGACGTCTTGTCCTCCAGGCGCACGCGTTGACGTTGATGACGACGACGACGATGCGTCGTCGTCGTCTTTGTCAACGTGGCATGCGTGCGGTTGCGCACACGTCACCGTCGTCGTTCGTCCAGGGCGAAAGTGGGTGATGGGTGAGGTGAGCGATAGGGCGAAGTGGTGAGGCCAGCCACTGCCGCCGTCATGTCGACGGCCGTTGATGGGCGTCGTTGCCGTTGTCACCACAACAGGTGGGGGATGGATGATAAGAAAAAAATGGTCAGTATTGTAGATGAATAACTTACCAGAGTGTGCTTGGGTTAGATACAGCGACTTGATGGTGGGCGGTTGAACGAGCAAGTTGAACAACCCGCACTTGCGGGTATGGGTTTAGCGCAGGTATCGCACGGACCCGTACCCGTACCCGTGCTATGCCCTAGATGCGCTGGAGGTGTGCGAGATAAGCTGGGGGCAAGCGAGACATGGGGAATGTGCGGGCACGGCAGTACTGAGGTACGTCGCTCTTACCGGACAACCAGTTTGATGCTCATATGCTTCTGTATCAGGCAATTGAAAAAAAGTCAAGAGAGCAAGTGGCGAAATCATTTGTGTCAACGTTGTGCGTATCCCTTGCAACTATTCAAATGGCAGGAGGAATGAGATTACTAACGGGTCTCTGAACCCTCGCCTGCCTTCGTGCACGCATTTCTAGAGCTACGAAAAGAAACCTTTAAAAGTTAAGAACTTTGGTATCTGGTTGCGTTACGATTCTCGTTCTGGCACGCACAACATGTACAAGGAGTTCCCCGAGCTGTCCCGTGCGGATGCCGTCAAGGCGGTGTACCAGGACATGGCTGCTAGGCACCGTGCTCGTTTCGGGTCGATTCACGTGCGTGTCGGTCGTCGTGAGGTGCACATGAGCTGACGCGGACGGTGAACAGATTTTGCGCGTCGTCGAGCTCAAAAAGGTGGACGACGTTCGCCGTGCCTATATCAAACAGCCCCTTGTTCCCAAACTCAAGTTCCCCGCGTCGCGTCGGAAAGACGAAATCGACTTTTGTTGCGCACCACCCCAGCACGTTCTGATGTTTCATGGGGTGTACTTGCCTTTACCATCACGCTCTATGTCTATGCAACCATACAAGCAATGTCATTCTTTGAGCAGTGTGCTACGAAGTTGCGCCCTTGTACCTACGCCTTGTTTCACTCTTGAGAGAAATGGACTCTGATCAGACATTGCAACTTGGTCCTGTATGCAAAGATCTCACAGGAGGATTAATGAGGTCAATAGTCGAATGTCGGCGACACTTTGGACTCTTGTCACGGGCAGTACAAACCCGTGTCAGACATTACCGGTTACCAGTTAGTGTCGACTTTGACGCTGATGTGGACATTTTTGATGCTGATTGGTAGTGTCACAGACACTCTTGTTGCAGCGTCTGCTCAACTGTTCTGTTAGTGTCATCGTAACTGAAGCGTAGCATTTGATCAACTATGGTTTAGTGTCCGGGAATCTATTATTTTCTCATCGCTTTCCTCAATTCTGACGATAGGATCGCATGCAGCACAATTCGAGAGATGTGTATGTGAATAGGAATAAGGATAAGACGCTCCGAATGAGAGCTATCATAGGATGTGAGCGAGTGCTTGTATTGGCGCAAGCGATACAGTACTTATCCTGCACGTGATTCCAGCCGAGTCTTTGGTTCGGGCTGCAGCTCGACTCCCTGGCTCTCACTGATTCTCTTCTTGCAGCGACCCGATCTCTTTCTCGGAGCATTTGAAGCAAGTCCAACAGTTCCGAGCTGAATTTCAGCGTTCTCGATACCTGTTTTGTTTGTGACGTCGGCTGTGCGTGTGCTTGCTCCAGGGCTGTTATCGCTGACAACGCCATTTGAGTGTCCACTTGCACTGTTGCTACCACCGGGGCCGGAAAGGAACCAAGCATCATTTCAAGCTGGTCAAGGTCTGGGGGAGTGAGACGGGGCACATATATCCACAATGCCAACGTACTTTTGATGAACTTCGTCTCGGGCGTCACGCCCTGCTCGTACTATTCCTGTGTGAGGTTACTTCTGTTCGTCGCAAGAGAAGGGCGGGGGACCCTCGATGCGCAGGGCCCCCAGTGGACTTGCGGAAAAACTGAGATGCACTGGACCATGCTCTATAGGGCGACTATGATGTACATTTCATTGCATACACCTAAATTGTTACTGTAACATCAATGCTAATATAACTTCATCTCTTGGCACGCACCTATTGCTGACGAGGTAGACGTTGGCTAAGATCAAGAGGGAACGAAGAAGCTATGGTACGTGTTGCCACCTCCCTGAAACAGCAGATATCTCCGAGTCGCCATTGCCATGAAACGACGGTCATTCTATACTGCAACAATAGCCAATATCAGCTCGTCTCCGCCAAGGATTCCGCATCAGTTCCTTCATACCTCCCGTGCCATATTATCGCCCTCCTTCTCTCATAGGAATCAAGGTGTTCTCCCAATTGCCTCGCCGCCGCACGCGATGATGAGGTGGCGGAACTTGAACACCTGTAGTTCGGTTCAAACAATGTGGTGAGCATGACTATCTGTAGCTGGTCAGCCGCGCAAATAACGTGCAGGATGGCAACGTACCAGTAGTAGTGATTTGGCTCTCAAGACGTTCGCCCATTACCTTGCAAATACTCATGACGCAGATAATGACAGAATTGAGGGCGTTCCACACGAGGCGCAGACACTGCCCGCTTGAGGGCATGGCAAAGACGGACTGTCACAAATTGGGCGCAATCTCAATCGACCCCTCCACTCTGCTCGTCGTCTGAGTGCTAGGCGATAGTAAAGTGACGTCAGAAATTTGGTGCGCTGCATCCCCCCTCGTCATGGACTGTACTGACGGCTCACTTGTCCCCACACCGTCGTGATGTGTTCCTTCTCTCCAGACATGAAAGAAGACGCGGTCCCATCCACGGCGGAGCGCTCCGTGCAACCCAAAAATATCAGTTCCGCCTGACCAGGTGGGGCAACAGACGTGTCAAGCACAACCTCCCAAGGAATGGCGTGGAGGATGTGAAACACTGCGAACGCCTTTCGGAACTGGCAAGCTCGGTGAGTTGGAGGGTGTGTGTTCAACGAGGAAATCATTGTCGAAGATCATGTTTGCGCAGGAAATGAGAAATGAAAGGGAAGAAAGAGGGATGCTGGCATTTGTCTGCGTTTTATACGCTGTTTTCGATTGCGTCTGTGGGTCTACCAAAGACAGCGTAATGGATGTGAATGGACATGAGGCTGGTGAAAGCGTATTTCACGCATGAGTGGTGGCGAGGGTGTGGTCGCGCACACGTAGTCGTCATCGTCGTGTCGCTGTCGTGCCATTCACAGTGGTGGGACGACGACATTATGTCGTTGTCGTTGGCATGGAAAGAAGTTCGTACGCGTGTGAGGAGACTCGGCCAACAAAACAATGCTGTATGCCTTGATAATAGAACCGTATTAGAAACCTGAAGACTCGGTATTCGTGTACCTTTGTGTTCTCGACAAGATGCTCTACAGCCATGCTCTATAATTGAGTGTCGCGGGTACTAGCATTCTAGGAATTCTAGGAATGGGGCAGAATCAAAGGAGTCCCGCCGTGTCTTACTATTAGAAGTGTAGCATTTCCCGCGCGTTTGCAACGGAACTCATGTCTAGGTGGTTTTCGATTGGTTCCAAGCGCTTGTATTCTGCTACCACAAAGCATCGGGTCTATCTCCGTGATTCTAAAACTGCGGCTCAGGTAGCAGAGGCATTTGTTCCAGCTGGGGCGAAAGACAAGGTTGTGATTGAGGCATTTCCCGGTATGACGCGTTTTCGCTCGCAAATGCGTTAGACTAACAGGATTTCGCGCAGGGCTCGGAGTGCTGACGCGTGCATTGCTGCAGCTGCCGAGAGAACGGATACGCAAGATCATCGTCCTTGAGAATGCTGAAAGTTTTCTTGATAAGCTTCAGGTATGTCAGTGATTCAATATCGCTTGTGCAGCTCGTCGAACACATTCAGCCCCTCCAACGAATGGATTCGCGTGTGCAAATCCTCCCTTGGGATGGATATTCATGGAGCACTTATGGAAATCTAGAAGCTGAGGGCCATCTGCGTGACGTTGAACCTTCCAGTTGGCAAGAATGTACGTCCTCTTGGTCCTCGCATCACTGTATCAGCTCATTCTGCCATGTTCAGCCGACCCTCCACTTCAATTCGTTGCACACCTCCCAACCTCCATCTATGGGGAACAGCTTATTGCACAGCTATTGCGTCTTATACCTGACCAGGGCTGGCTATTTCGCTATGGCAGAATCCCTATGAGTTACTTGATGCACGATTTCGTGTGGGAGGTACGCTGGCGGTTATTTTAGCTTTGTCGCCTGACGAGCCGCTGCAGCGTATATCGGCGGATACCAGCACCGACAATAGGCTAAGGAATCGGTGCAAGTTATCTGTAATAGCTGAAGCTGTCGCCTCTTTTCGGGAGGTGGTCCCCCAAGCTACTCTCCAGCCGTATGAAGAGCACTTTTGGCCACCAAATATTACCGCCGCTGAAGGCCGCTCAAAGAAAAACCGGCAAAATCGAAATATGGTGGCTGTCACTATTGATCCGTTGGTCGAGCAGGTCGTGTCTGAGCTTTTCTGTGCATGCTGAGATAGCTCACCCATTTTGTAGATCATCGACAGAGGTCTTCTTGACAAGTGGGATTACTGCCTGCGTAAATTATTTGTTCTTAAATCGACTCCACTGGAGCGGGCTATCTCGTATGTCAACACAGCTTGTCTAGTCGTCATTACCACTTATTTGCGACTAGTCATTTGGCCCCTGGTGCATCATCTTTGATTGCTATGCTTGCAGAGAGCTCCCGTTCTGGCCAGCATTCACTCGATACTTCCAAGCCGGTGCGTGAGATGGATGTGAAAGATTGGGCGGTACTTGTGCAGGCATTCGACTCTTGGCCGTTTGCACCCGATGTGAGTTCATGCTTGTAGCCTTCCAGATTTGATACCGAAGCCTTGCGTGATCCAGGAATTGCTTATATCGGATTCGTTCTCTCGTGATGATAGACTGTAAAAATACGTCCCATTGCCATCAGTCTACAATATTTTCCGAGACTTGCGAGCGACGAAGGGTGTTCAGCTGGAGAGAGCACTCGAACGTGCCAACTGTCAGATGAAAGTGCGAACAGAGATCACGTGACATGGTAGACCAACACGAGGTTGCATTGTTGCTTTTGATATCGACCACATATGCGTCGACGCAGCTCCGCAACGCCAAGCGATGGCGACGACGACAATACGAGACGTCGCCAGCCATTTCGTCCTGTTCAACCTCTCCGCTCACCTCCTCCCAAATCCACACCTCCCCGCGAGGTCTTTCTGACCCCGCGCGCGACGCCCAGGCCTATCAAACGCAGGACATCTTCGCGGCTCAAGCGCGCAGAAACCAAAGTAAAGAGCGAGCCCCCCGAAATTGACATCTCCAAAGTGCGCCCGCCCTCGCCCTCGGACGATCCTTTGTTGCTTTCCGGGTCACGCTCCGCGAGGACCCCCTTGCGCGCACGCTTCACCCCCGCCTTTTCCTCCTCGCCGATCGATTCGACATGTGTGGATCCCCCGGTGTCGTTTGCAGCACGCCTCTCCGGGCGAGTTGGCGCCCTGGAGAGCTCACCAGACGCGGATGCATATGCGCTCCCCGTGTTTAGCGTCCCGCGCGTTGTCGAGGATACGAGTGGCGCGTGGAGCGACTCGGACGACGATGGGTTCAACCTCACTGGCGACTATACCGGTAAATACAGGATCGTCAAGGTCCCCACCAAGGCAGACCCCCCGATGAGCGAGACGAGAGAGTGCATGGAGCCGTGGGGGCGACCTGTTAGCCCGTTTCCTTACAGCGAGATGATGGAGCGGTCGTTGCCGTTGTCAGACTTGCCAGAGGAATGCAGTGGACGCGGTGATTCGGTCACACCCTGTGAAGACGCGGATATGTGGGAGGTCGCGACGGAACCGCCGCTTTCGGATTTGGAGGCTTCGCCACCGCCGTCGGTTTCGGAGGACGAGTTTGCAGATCTGGACGATGATTTACATTTGTTTGATGTCGATGCGGAATCTACTCGGGTTCTCCCGCTTTCCGAGCCTCGCGAACGGGTTTTGGATTCAGATCAGATGGCTGAGGAGGAAGAGGAAGAGGAAGAGGAAGAGGCGCAAGTTGACCGTGAGCTTTCGGTTGCTGTCGATGACAATTGCAACGTCCCTTCCATTGTCCCGGAGGCTAGACTACCCAATAGCCCTGTGGAAGATGATTCTTCGGATGAAGAAGAGGATGTAGATGAAGACATTATCAAGATTACCAGTGGAGATCCCAAAGCAGCTGCTCGTGCTGCCGCAATTTTGAGGATGGTGGGTGTATACAACCGCAACCTGTGGCGCTGTTCTGTTTAATTCTCTCTAGCACGACTATGACTGTATCCTCGCTGCCGAAAAGAAGAAGCGGTCTAGACAATTAGCCAAATCGACGCGAAAGCGTCGCAAGACGATCGAGAACATTGGAATTTCCAAGTCTTATGTGGACTCGAAAACACAACGATGGCAAACACTCCAGGGCATCAAAACGTCACCAGGATCACGAAGTTTTCCACTGCTCGAGCTGTGGCGGGACGCAGAAGACAGTCTCTTCCTCGAACATAACTCGGTCAATACTTCATTCTCGTTGTCGCCTTTGAAGGCGATGACAACTCGCCCCGAAATTCTACTGCCTCCTCCGACAGGAGAATGGACTCGCGACTGCTGGAAATGCTTGGACAAGTGCCTCACCGCTGAGCGAGTCGCTGTTGCAGCAGCACGCGGTTTTGGCACGGATGTATTCGCGGACGTGAGAGATATATCCAAAGACGCGGTGTTGGATCGCTTCATGAATCAACTGGGCGGCGAATCTGTTGTGGGCAGCCTTGGACCTGACTGGTCAAGGTGAGTTTGCGTTGACAAGGTTTTGTCTCACGAACTCACATTCTAGCTCAGGGATAATCTGATCCTGAGATTAAATATACTCGTCAAGAAGCAGTCGCGATCAGCGCCGCGGGCACCGCCTATTGGACGACGTCAAGACCCGTTAACCGAACCGTGTTATAGCGGGTTGTTACGGGAAGCCATGGCGCTCTCAGCACCCCTGGAACGATGCCCGACATCTACGTCGGCCTCGTCGGACACGACTGTCGTCCCTGAGCCACATGACGCGTACAAGACGTTGCCTGATCTCAGCTGGCGTGGACCCGTGCGGACGCCGTCCCGAAGTCCAGATCCTAGGCCATCCTACCCAAAGGAGCAAGTTCATCTCCGACATGCATCCCCACAGAAATCCATGATCCCCGTTCCGATCAGGCCGCAGCGGCTGGTGGATCTGCGGCATCTTTCGCCGACGAAAGCCGACGGAAGGACGTGGCGTCCCGTGGCTCGGCGAGGTAGTGGATGTAGCGTCAGGCAGTTGGTCAGGCAGTTTGAGAGCTTGGATCAGTGATCTATGCATGATTTTTTTCAAAGCCATCTCTGTATGTTGTGTATGTGTCTTTTTTTCGGGATTGCGCAGCGCGCAGTGATCTATTAGGTTGTTTATTCACTCGTTGCAATCACTCGCTGGAAATACGTTATGAATTTGTATGGATGTTATCGACTTTATATTTGATTATGAGATGGGTTTGAAAAGAATCCATGTTCCACGGGAAACAAAAGTATAGATGAATGTGTACCACATCCCCTGAGATATACACGTACAGAACGGTTCAACACGAACGTAAAACGAAAAATGTCTTGAGAATTAATGAACGGAACCGGCGCCGTCGCCCGTGCCCGTACCGTGCGGATGAGAAATCCTGTCAAAAATCGCGGCGATACCGTGCTTTTCCTTTGAAGTCGCCCTGACGCTGGGGTCACGAGACGCGGAACGGGTACGGATATTACCCGCGCCGCCACGTCCGGTCGACTCATACTCACCCAGATAATGCGGGACGCGTTCTATATCGGGTTCAGGCAAGACGGTAATGTTTGCAGCGCCGCCTCTGCCGGTCGAATGTCTGTGTGAATGGATGTCAGCCGTGCAAGGGGATGAGCGTGGCAAAGCATACTGACATTCCTTCATGATGTCCGCGCAGTCTCCGTTCCTCGTCGTCCAGGGCGTCCAGCCTGGGGCTCCCACCGGCGTGGATGTTGCCAGCGCCACCTCGTCCGGTGGAATGCATCACAACGCCCGGACCTCGGGAGCGGGAACGAGATCCGGATATGTTGCCAGCACCACCGCGGCCAGAAGAATGCTGTATCGGATGGAACCTGGGCTGAGAAATGATGCGGGGCGTGGGAGGGGAATGCTTACGATGGTGGTCCCCTCCAAGTGTTCCCGGACGACCCTGGCCTCTGCTGCGTCTTCGGCGATGGAGGGGCTGCCTCTGTAGACATCGCGTGACGGGGAGCGTATGTTGCCAGCACCGCCGCGGCCGGTAGAAAGGACCTGGGTGATTGGAGGTCAGCGGAGTGACAGACGTTGATGGGAACACGGACTCTGTCGGGGTGAAGGGCGGGTTCGCGGCCACGCGTGAATGAAAGGTCATCAGCGGTATCAATTGAACGGGCGTCGCGCGATAGAGAGGGAAGCCTTATGTTGCCCATTCCTCCTCTACCAGAGGATAGCTGTGGAGAAGTTAGCGGGGAAGGAGGGAGAGCGCACAAGACCCACAAAGACGTCGCGCCCTCTCGATACGGAGCGGCGGTCAGAGTTGGTGGGGGAGTCTGTCATGATTTGTTAGCCCGGGAAGAAGAGCGCTATTTCTTATCAGCTGGCGTTATCTCTGCAAGGGGCTTATCGCGGTTGTTTATCTCCCTTGTGCGCAGCCTTAAATACATGGCAGGAGGCGCTCACCTGGCTTGTCCACCAATGTCTCCGCTGACTGGTTGTCGTTCTCGTCCGTCGACAAGGCACGCAGCCGCTCCCCAATCACAGACATCATCTGAGGGAGCGACTTTCTCTGCGCTGACCTTGCCTGAGACGTCTCTGAGGAAACGAACATTGTCTCCTTGCCAGTACCTTGCGTGCTCATGCCGGTTTAAATAGCGAGCTGGTCGACGGGTGCGTACAAATGAGGCGAACGTGCGTAATCCTGACCCTCGATCGACTCCTCTGCCAGCTGACCGTGCCTGACACAAACCAGGCGGTATTTCGGACAAATATTTACCAGCCTTCGTCAAGCTCATACAGCATCCTGAGGCCGAATGGCGTTTCGCTCGCATGCGGGAGCGGTGGAACGCCGTCCGAGTCATTTCTCCGCGGAAGACGTTGGGCGGCGAACTACACGCCTCACCCCTTGCATTAGCCAATGATACCTTTCACCACAAGGAATTCGTCCACGCCCACATGTCTCCCGTTGGCCACGCAGTTTAACGGTCCTAATAAAGTTTGATCTAGTCTAGCCTGATGGCGAAAGAATAACCCTAAAACTCATCCTTACAGCCTGCAACATCTGAGGTTTTCGATTGCCATTCAGGGTTCATGAAAGCGCTCGTCCCAAAATTGCTCTCCGTTTCACGTACTATTGGTCTATGGTAAGATCCGTTACAGTACTTGCCCGGTTAACCGTAAATTTCGAGGAATGGAGGGATGTTACGTCTATCGTATGTGCCGGTCTCATGAATGACAGTAGTGGGAAATCAATGACGATCGAGAACGGACTAGCGACTGCCATCGCAACCACCGATCAGAAGACCTTACGTCCAGTACTGTTGGCAACCAGATGACAGCATCACTGCCTGGTTAGTTGGGGGAAACCGCGTCTGCATCACTTCTCCCCATTTGGATTCCTAAAGAGGCAGAGTCAGACAAAAGCAGTCGACAACGGATTTTGAAGACAGAGGTAAAGATCAGATAGGAGCGAAAGACGTGATGCTTGAGTGTCAACACTATAGTTTCAGTGTGAACTATGCTTGATTTTGTGCTTCATCATAAAAGATGGACCACAGCCATGGAAAGGAAGGATGACGGTGTACTCACATTCGCCGCTTCACGCCTGGGACAGCTGCGATGTCAACAAATCTGTGAAATGCGATGGGTCAATGCCATGTATGGCAAGGGTAGATCAGGGTTACTTGCCTGCGGTTGTAAAGCTCGCGCTTTTTAGCACGGCCAGTTGGCGCTTTTTCCTTTTCTTGCTTTTCAACTTTGGGTGTTTGCGACTTAACTTTACCTG
>JBBPNZ010001124.1:0-11044 GCA_038091195.1 Phylloporus rhodoxanthus
GTGAGTTACGAAAAAAGCTGGTAGGTGAACGCTCCGATGGTTGTTTGCTCCAAGAAACAACAGGGCAGTGGCACACAGCTCCCAAGAAGGAACTCCCAACAACACATGCCAACAACCGAAATCGCCGCCTTCTAAGTACTACACGAACCCTGTTTCTACCCATCCACCTCCTGGCTGGGCGAGCATAAACTCGTACAATGTCGTGCTGGCATACTTGTCCCGCACGTCTGATAACAACCGCACTAGGCGCATCCACCATCGCGAGCGCGTGTCGAAAGTGGATTTTGAACGTACCCAGCCTGTCTGCGTGCGAGATGAGTTGGGATGAGCTGAGTTGGATGAGAAGCAGGCGCGGGATAACATTCCCAGCAGGCCTGCATCATAGGTCCATCCAGAAGATCGGTCCCAGACCCATCATTGGCTATTGTCGGTGTGTTTGGCATGAAATACTGCCCCGGAACGCAGTCAATGCGACTGTTCTGCCATCCCCGCTTCTCATTGCGATGGACAAAATCTGGATGACGGTACCCAAAGGTATCGCATACAAGATCGGATGAGAGAGCAGGCCATCTGTTCGGCGCTCAGGTGCGCTCAGCCCAACCACTCGCGCGATGACCGGAACCTTGTCCTGACCATGCCCAGCTCTGGATTGGAGCATCTGTATCCCTGAAATATCGCTTGATTCAATCACATGCTCGTCTCACTGTTTCTAGTTCAAACACGTCTTGTGTGCCCCTCTCCCACCTCACCCGCGTGTCGAGGCTGGACGAGGTCAGAGTCCAGACAGAGTCCGTAGGGTAGACGACGCATGTTTGCACCTGAAGGAGGAGATGATGCGAAGCAGGAGTTAGAGACGCTGCTCGTTGACACTTGGGGCGATTCATTGGAGTGAGATGGAGTGACCGCCGAGTAGTGAGAGAAGCGTCACCCAGCAAAATGGAAAAGAGAAGTACTGTAACCGCCATGTTTTGGGAATCGTCATCCCGCACGCGCGTAGAAACCAAGTTTGGCGAGTGAACCTGCAATCCCAGGATCCGACGTGAGAGTGCAACGTCAGGCCTGCTGTGGGATTTGTGCAGCATTATCTGAGTTCCATGTGTATTCCGTCTGAACAGTCCTCGACCTAGAGAAAAACTGCAGTGCAGCAGTCAATCCAACCATTTGAATGCATATATAAGCTGTGCGCACCATCAACATAATCGTCCGCCAGAGCTGCTCTGAGATCTCACCGTCCCACCAGGTCCCCCTGAATCAACCGATCTAATACCCAATTATGCTTCCTGTGCAGCACGATATGCAGACCGGCCATGCATCCCACCACGACTCCGACGCACGTTGCCAACGTTGGTGCACCAGAGGAGCTGCAACTAACCCCATGGGGTAGGTGTTCTATGAAGTGCTGTTAGTCGACAAAGGCAGAGGAGATGGGTGTGTCGACTATGCATGGCAAGTAGTGGCGGACGAGATGAAGTAGTCTGGTACATGTGCGTGATCCATGAACGCACGCCACAAACTGTCAGTGGTCGTCCCCACAGCGACCAGTATCCCTCATTCAGGTCCAGCACGGCAACAGAACAAAGGGCCTACGGTCTATGAGAGTCTGCGCGCAACCGACCGTCACAACACTCGTGCAGGTAACAACCTCCGAGGCACAAAAGTGAGGTGCGTAAGTATGCGCTAGCGTTGTCACATTGATGTTGATCACAGAGACGGTAAGGAGACATTGCGTTGGGTGTGACACAAATTTGTTGCGTTAGAGATGGCAGACTGTACTGGTAGCTACGAGGGGCGAGGTGAGGAGGCAATCGGGCTTCGACAGGAGGCACTCAACACGCTACTGGTTGAGATGGAAAAAAGAAGACTCGGAGCATCGGAGGATGGGCAGCAGGTTCGCGTAATGGAGAAAGCCTTCGAACTGTACCAGGAAACCTGGAGGCTTCTTCTAAACAGTGTACAATCATCCTTCAAGTCAGCATGATGAGTCTAAGGGATATGCCATGAGTTCAGCCCATCCGTATGGCATGTTAAGTGGACTTAGATAGTAGCTGGCTGTCGCGCGGATGCGTCGTGGTATTGTAGGTTCTCCTTTGACTTCGGGTCCTACTCTGGCAGCGGGTCATCCAGACCTAAATAGGTCCGATCTCCGTTTGATGTGGTGAGTCTTCGGTTTTCCCGGCCCAAATATACTCGGTCACTGGCCGTGTGCGGCACACTTGGTCCCATTGGAGGTGGTCTCCGGTCGGGTAAAGACATATGCTATTGGCGAGGAAGCGGTGCAAAGCAGGTACATAGCACGAACGATGGTCCGTATGTATGTCCTATCGCTGTACGTACGAGGTTGTGGCTCTTTTTCTTCTTTCTTTTCTTTTTTAGATTTCTTTCGTACGATATATATCCAAGGGGGAGTACGAGCAGTTTTGTATCGATCCCGGCGCGCAACGCTAATATCTAAACCTGGTGGCGGTGCGTCCCCTACCAGGGGCTCTAGTGTTTGATGGTCCTCGATGTCGGAGGGTGAGTCCATTCCATCCGGGGATGGCGGGGAAGAGGCAGAGGCCAGTTAGATGGGAGTGGGAGTGGCATAGCAATAAGCCGTTCCTTAGTACCCTGGCCGTCCATAGCAGTGTGGTATTGGTGGAGGGCGCGTATGGTGACGAGATATTGACGGTTATGTTGGGGAGGTTCATCGTGTCCGCGATCTCAGCAATCGAGGTGCATATCTTTACCGCGAGGGGCTGGATTGTTGTGGGAGGATCAACCCTTTTCCACTCGAAAGGGTGGATGAGTAGTTTGGGGTGAGACTCCCACCGTGAGAGGCACCGAACCAGTTGCGCAAAAGTTCGTCGTCGAGGTACTCAAAGAGTTCCGTGAGTGTGAGGGGCTCTATGCTTGGGAAGCCACCATCGGGGGGAATGTGAATTGGTTCCCGTATGGGCTGGACAGGGGAGGGTGGCGTTGGCGGAGCGCCTTCGTGGCACTGACTGCCAGGAGGGCCCCCGGATTTGTGCTTGGTTGGAATTGGGGGTTCTTGGCCGTGGTTGGGTTGTTCGGGGTGTATGTTGCCACGCGGTGCTTGCAAGCAGCTCGTATAGCGAATGCCACCCTCAGAAGACGGTTGGTGATCATCGATCATCTATAGCAGGAGAGGACGACCTACGACAAGTGACCAGTTGGGTGGGGTAGCAGAAGTCCTTGTTCATGAACCTGATCCACTCGTACATCCATTCAAAACCAAGTACACTGTGCCACACAGCACACTTGTTTCGCTGCGAGGACGCGTGCCATCCATCAATGCATTATCGTTGGTGGACATTCATTCGGCTTTAGCAGACTCCATTGCATGTGGGAGCCCCTGCCCTCCCATTCGTGACCCACACCAGTTCGCGCCAAATGATTTCCAATCCCAAAACTGCCGTTCGCACTGACCCATTCGTGCTGACCAGCCATATCGCACCCCACAATTAGTTCAATGGCTAACCACAACATGCACGATCAGACACCATTGAAGCCCACAGTCGAGGAGGGCGTCCTCGCCACCGTGTTTCGCGCCGTCGCACCTCGGGCCGTCGACAACATCGACCAATTCTACTTTGACCACTCCTTGCAATATGTTCTCCTCTATCACCGGCTTCGTTGTCGCTGATCCCATCCCTACCCAAACGGGTCTGCCGTGCAGTGAGAGTAGAGCAGCCCAGAGACGACGACGACGAATGACGACGGTGGAGACGAGCCGTCAAATGGTTGCAACGGCTGATGGCGATGGCGGCAGCAGGCAGGCCAGTGGAGTACTTAGAGCGGGAAGCCGTCGTGCGACAAGGTTGAGTCTCCGCCATGTCAGCCGCGGTCGGCAGCGAGACCCACCCAAACCTCAGGTTCAAGCTCCGATGAAGCTCGGCCGCACGGCACAACCCACCCGCACTTGGGACCCAAACCCACCCAGACAAACTTGGGCCCAAACCGCCCAAATCCCTGACTTTCTGCTGTCGCTGGTGGTACAACAGCCCATCACATAATCCACGCTTCGTCGCTCACCCCGGTGCTCAAAAAGTCACGGAATCTCAGTATTCATCAACAATGGTTTTCACCACAGTCGAAGAGCTCAACACACTGGCTGATGAGATCAATGAATACCTGTTGGAAGAGGGTGCCACACTGTGCATAGTGGACAAAGACTATCTCAAAGTGAGTGAGCTGCCTTTGACTGGTTCGTCATGCCAAAGATTTGCCTAGTCTCTACACCATCAGGTAACACGCGTAGTGAAGTATAGCCGTGGAAAGAGTCCTGTGAGCATCTCATGGCCAACACCTTCGAATGGGGTCGACAAGGCATTCAAATGGATGGAGGAGAGGACAAAGAGACTTGGAAAAGGTGAGCAGCTATACACAAGAGCCGTGCTGACCATCTCATCACTCTCTAGCTGATCCGGGGGCACCTCGACCTGGTAATGTCAAACCAGAGGGAAGCCACAATGGCATCAATGATGTCAGGCCAGCGGTGAGTGACAATTCATGGTAGAAATGCATGCCTGACTCATTCTTTGCGTAGGACACAGCATCGGTACTAGGGAAGCGTCGTGCAGATGTACAAGCAGTCGGACCTCTGGCTCGTCCTGAGAAGAGGATGAGGTCGCTCATCGGGTTCCACATGGAATACCTATTAGGGCTGTTAGAAGGCCGATCAGATTGGTCCGACTTGGGGGAAGCCATCTACTTGCTCAAGTCTAGCATCTTGATGGTCGATGCAGGCGCCACCCAGAAGTTGCTGGAGTTTCATATGAAGCGTGTAAGGAAGATGGTTCAGCCGGACAGAGAGGAGGTGGAGGAGGCCCTGGAATTATTGTCTGCTGCCATTGACTTCAGACTAGTTAATCTATATTGATGTAGTATTTCTCTTATATGTGTAATGTATTAGGACGGGGTAATGCAGTATATAGCACTGCGGTCGATTGGTCGCTCGAGTCCGCCCTGCCGATGGACTTGCTTTCCACCTCCGCCAAGGGAGTCTTGTGGGCACCTCGGCCTTGCTATGGCCAATCTTGCTATTCCAAACGGAGATCACAATGTTAGACTTAGCAATGTGCTATTCTCGTGGCATCAGTACGCTTTTGACCTCGCTTTCGGAATCGTTGACTCGCAGAGCGGCCTTTAGCACACAAGACATTCCCGACCTGACAGGCAAGGTCATTATTGTCACTGGTGCTAACACCGGCATTGGGAAGGAGACTGTCAGGTACGCTGCAAGTCTCCTGCTTACATCGTGTCTGTAGTCCTCTTCTAGGTCCTCCTCGCCTACGGCGCCAAAGTCTACATTGCTGCGCGAAACCAAACACAGTCGGAAGACGTGATTCGCCAGCTCCAACAAGAAACAGGCAACGAGGCTATTTATTTGAAACTCGATTTGGCGAACTTGAAGGTCGTCAAGGCAGCCGCAGATGAGTTTTTGAGGTTAGTGTGCTCTGTCCGACTCAGTCGTGACTGGTAACGCCGATGGACAGCAAAAAAAACCAGCTATATGTGCTCTTCAAAAATGCGTGCGAAGATCTCCCTGTACTGTCGATACAGACAGAATGTTATTTCCGACAGCGATGTCATGCTCCCTCCAATTGAACAGATAACAGCAGACGGATACGACAGGCTTCAGTTCGGAACAAACGTTCTAGGTACGTCATCCCCACTTCGCCCAAGCTATCCCATCCACCAACCCTGTTCTGCACAGGTCACTATTATTTTACCAAGCTTCTCCTTCCGCGATGATTGCCACCGCCAAGACGACCTCGGATGGCAAGGCCCGCATTGTGAATACTTCTTCATCAGCTCACCTCTTTGGCCGTCTCGACTTTGACACGTTCAAAGACTCGCCAGCACAACGAAAATCCGGTACCATCTCGCTCTACTACCAAAGTAAATTCGTACGTCTCCGGACTCGCCTTTTGTACGATCGACTGAGGCGAGCTGGCACGGCAGTACGGCGACCAGGGTATTGTATCGCGTCGACAGAGTTGTATGCTGGGACGATGCCAGAGGCGGCAGCGCTGAACGGTAAAGTAGGTTTTCTGGATTACGCCCGCCGGGAAATACTGAACGGTTTTCAAGTATCTTGTTCCCTGGGCGTGTGTCGGACCGTCGGTAAGCCTTTGCAGGATACGCGAGACCCCGAGCTTGGCGAGCGGCTCTGGAATTGGCTTGAGGACGTCGAGGATGTATAGTGGATGACTAGGATGTGTTTAATAATATGTAGTAGTCCGGGCAGTTTCGCATGGAACGCAATAAATTCCGCCAATAACTGGTCGAAATGTGTGGCTGTACATTACAACAATGTTCGTCCCAGCTAATTTCCCGAACTAAATCACTTGCTGACCATTTGATTCGATCTACGACAGGGATAATTCGCAGAGCAAACCATATAGACGATAGCAATGTGTTTTTCTCGTGGCATCAGTACGCTTTTAACCTCGCTTTCGGAATCGTTGCCTCGCAGAGCGGCCTTTAGCACACAAGACATTCCCGACCTGACGGGCAAGGTCATTATTGTCACTGGTGCTAACACCGGCATTGGGAAGGAGACCGTCAGGGTACGTAGCTTGTCTCATGTTCACCTCGTCCTGCAATCCTCTTCAACTAGGTTCTCCTCGCCCACGGTGCCAAAGTCTACATTGCCGCGCGAAACCAAGTACAATCCGAGGACACAATTCGCCAGCTCAAAGAAGAAACGGGGATTGAGGCCATTTATTTGAGACTCGACTTGGCGAACTTGAAGATCGTCAAGGCAGCCGCAGAGGAGTTTTTGAGGTCAGTGCGCGCTGTTCGAGTAGGAATCGTGACTGGTATTGACGATACGCCGAATCACAGCAAAGAAAGCCAGCTACATGTACTCTTCAATAATGCGTGCGTAGATTTCCTTGTACTGTGGATGCAGACAGAATATTATTCCGAACAGCGGTGTCATGTTCCCTCCCATTGAACAGGTGACGGCAGACGGATACGACCTTCAGTTTGGAACGAACGTTCTAGGTGCGCTATCCTCGTTCGTCCACTGCGCAAACCATCCCAGCCAACTACCCTGTTCTGTACAGGCCACTATTACTTTACCAAACTTCTCCTTCCGACGTTGATCGCCACCGCAAAGACAACCTCAGATGGCAAGGCCCGCATCGTGAATACCTCTTCATTAGGTCATCTCTTTGGCCGCCTCGACTTTGACACGTTCAAAGACTCGCCAGCGCGACGAAAATACAGTACTGCCTCACTCTACTTCCAAAGCAAATTCGTACGTCCCCGAATCTGCGTTTTGTATGACCGACTGGGCGAGCATGACAGGGAAACGTGGTGGTCGCGCTAGAGCTGGCACGGCGCTACGGCGACCAGGGTATTGTTTCAACCGCCCTCAACCCCGGGAACATTTCATCAGATCTTCAGCGGCACACACACCCATTTGTGCGGTTCCTTTCGGTATGTCTTCCGACATTGTGGGTCGCCGCTGAGGCTGCTACGAACTGGAACAGGATCACACCTTGGTATACAATGTATCGTTTGGCGCATTGACGCAGTTGTATGCTGGGACGATGCCAGAGGCGGCAGCGTTGAACGGTAAAGTAGGTTTTCTGGATTTCGTACATCCTCGAGGAATACTGAACGGTTTTCAAGTATCTTGTTCCCTGGGCACGTGTCGGTAAGCCTTTGCAGGAGACGCGAGACCCCGAGCTCGGCGAGCGGTTCTGGAATTGGCTTGAGGAGCAGGTCAAGGATGTATAGTGGATGGCTTGGACGTGTTGTATAACGTACTTACTATAGACAAGCATTCGTGAACCTTCTTTTACGTGATGGGTGGAGCCATCGTATCACCTGGAACGCAACAACTTCAGTCAATGACTCGTTGAAATGGTATGGTATTAGGACCACTACTCTCTAGTTCCGGTAGGATGGTATTGTGTCTGTACCACTCGCGCTCATCTCTCCGTCTTTGGGTTAGGTCCTGACTGGCCCAGCGTTTCTGGTCGCGCAGTTCTCGGGTGGTTCTGATTGGGTTCTGAGCAGTATCTGTCCTCCTGATCTGACCGTCGCTTTGGAAAGAGCAGGTCACATCCGATGACCAGATGCTGTGTGATTCTAAAGTATGCTGACAAACGTTCAGGCCTTAGCCTCGGCAGCTTACCAGGCTCCAGCTTACTCTCCTTGATCTTTGTGGATCGTGACGCAGTCTAGCGCTGCGCGGTCTATTGGTCGCTCAAAGTCTGCCGGACAGACTCGTCATACACTGCCACCGCCGATCGACCTCTTTTCGACCTCCGCTCCGCTGAGAATTTCAAGGTATGGGCCAGTCACATCTGCAAAGCGGTTCGAAATAGGCAGCGGGTTTCTATAGCTGTTCGTCAGTGAGCAAGCCTGGAATCCTATTGGTTGATTCTTTTTAAGCGACGACCGTCGGAACTGTACCTCGGCTAACCCGGTTCAAACATTTGATGGTGCATGTCACCAGCCCCTGCATCAGGAGCTCAAGTCTTCCTAAATTCTGACAGGAAGTCACCTACTCAATTTGGGAGCTGCGGCGATCAAGTATGTCATTTCCTGTCGGCATTTCGGCCTGCTGTGATCCATCTGCTGCCGACGTTACAAGCTATTGCTGACCTTTAGACTCGTAGCCGATGCACCATGAAGGTATAAATCCGCAGAGCAAAGAGCACATACGACAGAAATGTGCCATACTACACCTCGTTTCATGCGCGTGCCCTTGTCCTTGATTTCGGAGTCGTTCCCTCCCAGAGCGGCCTTTAGCACACACGACATTCCCGACCTGACGGGCAAGGTCATCATTGTCACTGGTGCTAACACCGGCATTGGGAAGGAAACGGCCAGGGTACGTGGCTTGTTTCCTGTTCACTCGTGTCTTGCGGTCCCAGCGTTCTTTGCCAGGCTCTCCTCGCCCAAGGTGCCAAAGTCTACATTGCCGCACGAAACCAAGTACAATCCGAGGACACGATTCGCCAGCTGAAAGAAGAAACGGGGAACGAGGCCATTTATTTGAAACTCGATTTAGCCAACTTGAAGATCGTCAAGGCAGCCGCAGAGGAGTTTTTGAGGTCTGTGCGCTCTGTCCGACCCGGACGTGATTTGTATTGATGATACACGGAATCACAGCAAAGAAAGCCAGCTACACGTGCTGTTCAATAATGCGTGCGTTGATTTCCCTGTGCTGCGGACAGAGACAGAACGTTATTTCCGACAGCGGTGTCATGTTCCCTCCCATTGAACAGGTGACAGCAGACGGATACGACCTTCAGTTTGGAACGAATGTTCTAGGTACGCTATTTTCCCCGCCAAAGCCGTTCCATCCACCAACCCTGTTCTGCACAGGCCACTATTACTTTACCAAGCTTCTCCTTCCGACGATGATTGCCACTGCCAAGACAACCACTGACGGCAAGGTTCGCATCGTGAATACCTCTTCATCAGGTCACCTCTTTGGCCGCCTCGACTTTGACACGTTCAAAGACTCGCCAGCACGACGAAAATACGGTGCCAGCTCGCTCTACTTTCAAAGCAAATTCGTACGTCCGCCGAATCTGCGTTTTGTACGACCGTTGAGGCGAACATGACAGGGAAACGTGGTGTTTGCGCTAGAGTTGGCACGGCGGTATGGCGACCAGGGCATTGTATCGACCGCCCTCAACCCCGGGAACATTTCATCAGATCTCCAGCGGTACATATCCCCCTTTATGCGGTTCATTGCAGTACGTCTTCCAACGTTGCGTATCGCCGCTGAGGCTGATGTGAACTGGAACAGGATCATACCTTGCTGTACAAGGTATCGTTTGGCGCGCTGACGCAGTTGTATGCTGGGACGATGCCAGAGGCGGCAGCGCTGAACGGTAAAGTAGGTTTTCTGCATTTCGTACATCCACCGGGATACTGAACTGTTTCCAAGTATCTTGTTCCCTGGGCGCGTGTGGGTAAGCCTTTGCAAGAGACGCGAGACCCCGAGCTCGGCGAGCGGTTCTGGAATTGGCTCGAGGAGCAGGTCAAGGATGTATAGTAGTGGATGGTATTCTATTAGTATAGTGGTACAGAGGGTTCCAGTTCGGAATACAAAATACAAGCTTGTCTAGTTATCATCCCTCGTCGCCTTGATTCGTGTGCGTGTGTGACGAGCTGCCCGCTTGGTGCTGCGAAGAAAAGACGTGAAGGTCGCCAGCGAGCCGCCAAATGCGATGACGGACCCACCTGCCTGAGCTTCGCCAAGTGTATCTTGAGCGTCTCTGCATAGTTTTCAAACCCGAGGGTGGCCATGGCATACAAGATGTCCTCGCCCCCGATCGTCTTGCGCTTTTCCATGTGGCATTTTTCAGCGGCTTCTGAGGTGATGAAGCTGATGAACTCGGAGACGCACTCCTGGGCGCATTCTTTGGCGTCCTTGGCGATCTTGGCCGTGGTGGGGACGGACTGCTTCATGATGCGGGAGACGTTGGCGATCTGCTGCCAGTGAGCGCGGGCGGGGGTCGCGACAAGGCAGTGCTCACGGGGAGGAAGCGGTCTTGTTCTCTGTACTCTCCCACCTCCTGCTCGGTGATCGGCGCAGGCAGCGGCCCCTGCGGCGGTGTGCTCTCGTGCGTGTCGCTCGCTGTGTCCTCTAACTGAGGCGCGAGCGCGGGTTGGACGTCTGCCATGGTGGTGCTGGTTGAGCTCGGTGCGGCGCAACGATTACAGACATGGTCGACTACAACATACACACAACTACTACGACAACGGGACCTTTCAACGGCGACATTGATTGGCCAAGAAACGTTTATTTATGTACTTAGCAGATATTCATTCTTCCTCATCCGACCAGGGCACCATCGGAATGAAACGTCGAGTCTCCGTGCGCCCAAACTAGAACAAAAAACCATGTCATACAAACGGCATGGCGCGTTTTGAACACTTGGTGCCTTACCCTGGACATCTGCGCTCGCCTATCCCGCAGGCTCATCGATTTTGGCGGTGATGCTCCGACATTCGAAGTAATCGGATCTAGTAATGGTGGAGGGGATTGAGAGAGTACTGCTCGAGA
>JBBPNZ010001125.1:0-11040 GCA_038091195.1 Phylloporus rhodoxanthus
ATTCCCCCATTCCTTTAGCCACAACTCTTGGTCCTCTCGCAACTCCTCCTTATCGTCCGGGCATACTTTGGCAATGACGATGATTTGCTTGTTAGCCGCTTTCAACTCTTCAGCTACGAGCACTATTGGATTGTCGAAGGCAGGCAGTTCATTAAGCATGAGCACATCTTCAAGGCTGTACATGATCAGAGGTGATGGTGGTAGGAGATGAAGAAGAAAGATGAGGCGCAATGCACGAAGCTCCACTCTTATATGTACGGTGTGGTCCACATTATTCTCGGTTCGAAGTCAGTGAGGTCATATGACCAACTGAGTGTTACGCATAGCATACACAATGGACGAAGCTCCTAAGGCTTACTGACTCGAGTGATGCTCACGAAGAGACCAACTCCAGAGGCAGAAGGAACAGAGGAGGACAAGGGTTGTTCAGGGGTTTCCTGTAATGACGACGAGGGATGAGGATCAGTCAAGGGGTTTCCTTGAGTGAGACGAGGACTAAGAGTTTGACTTAGAGTCACGAGAATGGGACTTGAAAGTACGCTAGTATTGCGCAGATCAAGACTACTGTACATGAGGATCAAGTAAGGTATTTATACAGTACATGTCTACCCTGTGCACGGACCAAGAAATCGAGAAAGGAAATCGAAGTGGAAAAGGAAAGGAACTTCATAGAATGTCATGGAATGTGGGTAACGTTAGCCATCGTGAGAGAGAACAGCATTAGGAGGATCGAAAGAGGAAGGAGTTACACACGGTAGGTGAATCAAGGTAAAAGAGATAGGTCCGGTGATCAGAAGAAAGGCGGAATGAGAATAATGGCAGTCACCTTGCCAGTTGTTAAAGCGTGAAGAGAAGAGGAAAAGAACGAGGCAATGATAGAGGAGGAAAATCGTAACACTGAGGACAGTCAGTATCAAAGACCCCCTTGGATGTAGGAGCCTGTGGCTGCCTACAGTCAAAGAACTCCTATTTTTCACATTTCAATCATCATCGAAGACATCCGCTATCATGTCTTGTCCATTTCTGGGAAATCCCAAAGAGTCTAAAGTGCATGTCCTGACCAAACATATCCAGATGTTGAACCTTCTGGACTTCGAACTAATGTGTCACTTTGTTTTACCAATTGGCTGTTTGCCTTGACAGAGCTCGTACCATGTTGCTGTCTGTTGTGGTGGATTTACGGTAGCGGTGACCATAGGCAGGCAGGAGAAGAGTTAGAGCAGGTAGTGTTCTCAGATGGTCAGGGATGTTCGTGTTTCACTATAGAGTCTATGGTCTACCTGAGGACTATAAAACCTGGAGCCCTTGGTGGGAAAAGGGAATCTTTTTTGGGACTTTTCTTGCTCGATTCTGAGAGACAACCATTTTTCCTTTGACTTTCCGCTCAACAATGTGAAGCCTGGAAACAGTCATAAGCCTACCCTTCTCATTTATACATCCACCTTGAATCCCTGGGGATGAGTTTACCCTCACACCCGCACTTCTATACTTCCACCTCGTCGACCTAGGATTGCCTAGTGACACTACTACTAACCCATTTTTATCTTCTTCAATGAGTAAATCAGGAAATTGAAATGTATCTTCAAATCTTCTGTGGAAACAACCCCTTTGCTTGAGCAGAGCACACCACCCATGCTGAATTTGCACACAACCACCACCCACATTCTATCACTAATTAATCCCTGTTCTTCCTCATGATGGGCTATGAACCCCATGCCTTACCAACCATCATTGCCAAATCAAAAATCCCTGCTGTGGACGAGCATATCAGGTTCTTGATGGTGATAAGAGATGAAGCCCTAGCTGCATATGAACTGGCACAACAAGTGATGAAGGCATGAACCCACAGATGCTTCTCCCCATTCACCAAAGGAGACAAAGTATGGCTTGAGGCATGAAACCTTCACCACTCTGCCCCTGATCCAAAATTTCTCCCAAAATGAGAAGGACCATTCACCATCACAGAAATACTGTCTCCCATCATATACAAACTACAACTCCCAAAGACATGGCAAATTCACAACATATTCCATGCTTCCCTCCTTTCTCCTTACCACAAAAACCACACCCATGGACAGAACTTCCCATCATCTCCTCCCAATCTGATTGCAGGGGAGGAACAATATGAAGTGGAATCAATCTTACAACACTGTGGACCACTAGCAAGATGGGAGTTCCTAATCAAATGGAAAGGCTATCCAATGTCTGACAACTCCTGGGAATCTGAATATAATTTAGGAAATGCCAGAGACACGTTGAACGACTATAAAGTCACTCATCCAAAAGTCTTCCCTACCAAGTCCCAGACCACCATCTGCTTTTTGAAAATCACTTCTGCCCTCTACCAAAATGTCTATTCCCAACTTTCCCCCAACTACTGTCCACCACCATTCTGAGTACTTCAATGGCAACTATCAAGTGATCATCTATTTCCTCCAAGACCCCATTTTTTTTCAAAAATCATGTCTCATCTTGTTGATTCTAATTCCCTCATCACTTCCCTTCATATGGCCTTTTTACAGAACTCTACCCTCTTCCTCCACCTCCCAGTTATGGAACAAGCTATTAGAGAAGCTTCACTCCCTTACATCCCCATGATCCTTCATCACACCCTCACCACTCAACAACTCACCATCCTCAGAGCCTTTAAAGAGGCCAACATTGATGACATCCTGATCTGTACTGAACACCACTTTCATAGTTACCCACCTTCACCTCCTCTGCCAATTCATCCCCATATCACCATCCCCACCCCTGCCCAAACTGTGTTGAACCCTCTTGTCCCTCTCCACATGCCTTCTTGTATCCCTATTTCCACAGAATGATCCACTATCTCAATTCCTCCTCCTATCTATTCCTCTCTAGATTCTTCAACCCTCACAGAAACCCAATCTGAAACTGTCACCTACTATATCACTCCTTCCTTTACTTGTGTAACTACTAACTGGCAAGGTATGTAGGTCTGGCATAACTTCATCCCCTTTCCTTTCCAGTCCCCCTCATTACAAGATGAAGATGCCCTGGTGGAATCTCTCATTCATGGACGTATCCACACCTCTTCTGAAGGAGTTCCAGACTTATCTCTCTTCAAACTCATGTCCAGAACCATCTCTCTGTATGAAGCCTCCTCTCAAACCAATGACTAGTATCTGGTAAACAAGAAACTTGCCATTGAGCTCTGTTCCCAACTCAACCTTTCTGCTGCTCTCAATGAGCAATCCTACATACAACTTGGTCCCTCATCCATCTCCAATCCTCAGGATACAGAATTAGCTGGAAACACTAGCAACAATAGTGTGAGTTGTTGGTCTGATGACTGACTATCTTAGTTAAAGTGTAAGTGAAAACCTAGTGGTTCTCAGCATAAATAGGGGGTAATGTTATGTTTCTTTCTCCCTATCCTTATATGCTTCTGTCTATTCTCTTTACTCAGTCTATTCTTCTTTCTTTTTTGAACATACATCAAGACATGACTCATCTTGATTATGATTCTTGTCTGATCCAACTCAGATATTCCTTACTCTTCACATTCTGCAGTCATGACACTTCCCTTTGATGCTGCAGTCTGCAGAACTCTTCACATTCCATAGTCATGATACTTCCCTTTTATTTTATTTTCTGGGTAGTGTTTCTCTCTTAAGTATCTATGGTCACTTTCATATATGGCAAGCTAGATCTTACTTGTCCTTGCACCAATAAGACCTTATTCATTATCTCACTCTGTGTCCAACAACAACTTGCTTCACTTGAACTGCTCTCTAAGACAAGAAACCTAAAGATTAGAACCCTCAAATTGCTACTCTCAAGTCTATGCTTGATCCTACCCAAAATGAACATAACAGGCCCAGTGCCATCAATGACAAAATGACAATAATGGTGTGCCACTACACACATACCACAGCAACAAAGACAACAATAACAATGCATTGTCATCAATGGCCTAGTACCATCAACAACATGGCGATAGTGACAGGTGCACAACTGTACTACTATATACATGATCAATGTAGAAATGATAAAAGGTGTGTAAGGGGTGCAAGTAGGACTTGTCCCAGGGGTTTGCTCATCAGAAAAAGGGAGTCCAGACTGTGGAAAAATGTGGACTAGAGGTGGACTCAAACAGGACTGGCCACTAAGCATAACAATGAACAGGACAAAGTAGACAAATATGAGGGAAAGGGAAGAAAGATGAAAGATATATCGTAGGAGACTTGTACATGACTTTATAGTCCAGGAAGTCCCCAGGACTTTGTATCTATAGTGAATCCTGTTCTACAGGATTGAAGAATGGCTACAAAAATGAAGAGATAACACAATGGAAATGAAGGTATGAAGATAAAACAACTATAAATGGTCAAATAGAAATGAACCAGACAAAGGTAAAATGTAAACAAACAGTCTAATGCATGGGAAAAAGCAGACTGGACAATGGACTAAACATGGATAAAATGAATACACACCAGATAGGACATGGATGCAGCATGGATGTGGGTGGAAAGTGATAGGATGTAATAGAATGACCTTGAGAACACCTAGAAAAGAGTCCCTACAAACCTAGAGAGATTCTGCTCTCTACACCAAGCACTCACTATTGCACCCAATATCCCTTGCCCTCCATCGCAGGTATACCCACACAGGTAGTGGGTACAACCCATGATGGATTTAGGTATGGGTTCAACAGAGGCATACCCAGCCAAAACTCATATGTACCTGTTAATGCAGGTATAGGTTTTGGCCAGGTATAGGTATGGATATACCTCCAGACACCCAGGGGTATGACAAAACTGAAGTTATCTCTAGTAGTAATCAGTACCATCTGGTAATCCAGATGAGACAGGACTTGTAAGTCTAATAAGCAGATAAGAGTACTACTGACTGTCAGTAATGACTGTCAGTAAGGATTGTTAGTACAAACCATACTGACTGTCAGTCACGTTAGTAGCCTTCGTGATGCGGCCATGTGTCGTGTGAAGGGGGAATACTAATTCATTGGCATGTGGGAGTCCTGCGAATAGAGAGATATGTAGGGTATGTACAGAACATGCAGAGAATGTCATATGAGACTCATTATCCCGTGATAGGTGAGATCCACAGAAATCACTGATAGCGGGTTTCGTGGTGTGTGTGGGAAGGTCGGTCTGTGGGGCTTCTGCCAGCATCAGCATTGGTCACGTGATCTGCAGCTGGAAGGGAAGATGTGAGAGAGAGAGGCCAAGCCTTCAGAGCGCCAGACTGGTCAAAACGTACCAGAGAAGGACTGCTGAAAAGTGAAGGACAGACGGAAGGAAGGGCATGTGATGACCAATGCAAAGCACAGCTTACAACCTAGGGCCCGGCCTATGACCGGCCTAGCCACACACCAGAGCTGCGAGATGAAGGGATATATTCGACCAAGAATTGTAGAAGGGAAATGATTAAATATTGTGGCGACGTACATAGTCTTTGATGACAGAATCAACATCTTGTAGGCAAGTGATATCAACTGAGGAGGAAATGAAGAGGGGGAGAACAGTTTCTATGCAATGCCAGTACTCCAAAAAGGCTCGGGATGACCAACGGCCTTGGACAGCGATAATGTCCAGATTGACACCTTGGAGAAGAAGTTCAGTAGTGCCCCCAATGCGGAAAGCATGTCCCGGCATGCTGGGAAAGCCATGTTGTGTCCAAATCTGATTGTAGTGTGAAGTGAAAAAGGACTTGGTGAGCACAGTCCAGCCATTTTCCGAGCGGAATGAAAACAGTGGGGCCTGTGTGGGTAAGCCATCACTGGCAGTCAGGTGTTGAACGAGAGCGTTGAGGGGATCTGAGCAGTGCGAGCGGGACATAATGGATATGTCTGCGCCCTGTTCTTGTGTGGTCTTAGACCATAGGATACAAAAAGAAGTGAAGGGGGTGGATTTGGATAAGGTTTTGATGGCAATGGGTAGGATAGAGCATGTAACATGTTTTGTCAGATTGAAGTCTCCAAGAGAAAGTGGAAAAAGCTCTCCTAGTCAACAGCATGACCAAAAGACCACACAAGCGACTGCAGAAACAGCAATGTCAAATGGAGACAAAGGGTCAAGAGACTGTACAAGAAGAGTCAAGGCCTCGATGGTAACTGATGGACGCTTAGTGCAATGCAAGGAGGAAGGGACCATCTTGGCCAGTCCTCTGCATACTGAGCGGAGCATGTCAGCTCCCATCCAAGGAGAGCCATTAACCGTGTGCCAGAAGTGCAGACAGGCCAGCCAGTTATTGAGTGTCTTGTCTGAAATGGTACCAGCATGTGATGCAGAAAAGGTGGCAATGAGTGATTGAGAGGCTGGCATGCAATCCATCTCAGGGACTTGAATGTGATCGCAGAATTGGGTAAAGCATAGAAGGCCTGAGCCATAATTGCTATGAGTGTCGTGATCTAGAGAGTGGATCATGACTTGGAATAGTTTGAAGACAATAGAATCTGGGAATTGGGATTCAAGATCTTATTACCAGTCTTGACCAGCTGGGGTAGTCCAAAGGAGAAGACAGTCACTGGCGAGAACATGAGGGCGGTGTGGTGACGGACTAATGCGCAAATTGTTACAAGGGAGACAAGGTAGACGAGAGCACAGAGACTGAAGAGAAGCAGAAACAGCAGAGCAGATGGGATTGTTGCGGGAAGCAATATTGGACCAAAAGTCTACAGCAGCAGCAGGGATATCAATGCCTGCCATGAGTTGGTTGTAGGCATTGGGGGATGCATCAGACATCGAGGAACCACTTGGTGATGTCTGGAGGGAGGGAAGGGGAGGGAGTGAGGCAAAGCAACTTGTTGGGGAGGATGCCACAAGAAATGGGGTCGGCTAGGTTGAGGGCTGAGGTGACATAAATAAGGGTGATAGAGAGGTTATGCTGAGAAAGCACGACGTCGGAACGTCTGATACACATGTTGACCATGTGGTTGTGGCTGTGCCCTTTACAAAAGGCCTGAATGGCACCTTCATTGTCGCTTTGAATGAGGATATCCAAGTCCCAGATATTGAAGGATGCGACGAGTTGAATTGCAAGTTCAATGGCGATGGCTTCAAGCCAGCCAATATCTCAACCTTCACCAGGTGAGCTGTGCCAAGAGTCGTGCATATGCCAGAAGGCCCAATGGGATTGCCATAGAAGACCTACGCTGTGGCCAGATAAGGCATCTACCCAAATGTCATAGTCACGAGTGGGAGGTTTGGGCAATAGAGATCGAGGAATATGCTGGTGTTGCAAGGTAGAGAGCCACTATTTGAGGTCCAAAATGAGAGAATGGGGCATGTAGTGGCATGCATGTTCGGAAGGAAAGGAGACAAGCCAATCATAGATATTTGCAAGATAAGATTGACTGTAAGTGAATACAAAGGTGTAGTGATGCAAGTATCCGGCGACGCTCTCGCCTTCGTCCTTGGGAACTGGTTGATGCTCATAAGTAGAGAGAAAGAGCAAGAGTTGAACAACATATTTGCGATGTTTAGAGGTGGTGAGAGTGACGGAGTGTGCTGGAATATCCCATTGGAATCCTAAGTATTTGACCATGTCCCCAAAAGCTTGGCCCTTCTCATGATGCCAAGGTATGCCCAAAGGCATGATGATGTCCTTGATGCTGACATAATCATAGTTGTAATGGTAAGTTTTTTCATTTGATGTGCCAAGAAAGGCGCCTTGAGGAGAAGGGAAGTGGAATGGGGAGATGTCGTCAACCCATTTCTTAACTGGTGATATTCCAAGTGATTCTCAGATGTGGAGTACAGCACCTGTGATTTCTCCTTGTAGGCCTGCCATGGATGCAATGCCAAAAGGGACATTATGGTCAAGATAAAAATTGTCATCGAAAAAGATGACTATATATCTTGTGATCCGGCACACAAGGAACAGTGCGGTATGCCGCTTCTATGTCAAGAGAGGCTGCTTGAGTACCAGGTGGAGCATGGCAAATCTGCCAGTCCCAACATACAATAAGCAAAAAATGATGAGAAAGAGAATAATAGAGCACGAAAGGGCGTGTCTTCCAGCCGACCTCATAAGGGAAAGGATGTTCCCTCCTGAGATGACAAAGGCATCCACCACACTCATCATAAGTAGGAACACATACAATATCAGCGTATTGCTCTGCAGTACCCCATTCTGTGGGGTAGTTGTCTGCATCAATCTTGTCGTTGACTGAATAACCCATCGTGCCTCGATACAATAAGTGATGGCAGACATGAAATTTGTCTGGGGCACCATCTATGCCTTTCTTAACTGCAACTTACAGAGGTGAGGAACGAAAGGACCAATCTTGCTTTCGAGTTCTCCTTGGATGTACTCAGCAATAATAGTATGATATTGATACACCCCAGGTAAATTATCAGGAGTATAAGTACGAGTGATGGGAGTGAACTTCCCTAGGGTGAAACCATGACGGAGCTTGAAAGAAAGTTCTGGAAATTTGTGCAAACCATGAGCATCTCGAAGAAACGTGTCAAAAGCGTCAGAACAGTATGGAGTAACAATTCATGTGAAGTTGGCATCAAGATCATATGGAGACAACACGAGTGTGAGGTTGTCAAAAAATACATGTGTGAAAATGTCCGTAGATGGTATAGTGGGAGTGAGATACAGTGTGAAGGATAGAGCAGTATTAGCACATGATGAAGGTAATTCAGATACAGAGGCAAGACAAGGCACCATGAGCAGCGTCACTACAGAATGAGCATGCATGATGAGTGGAGGTGTGAGATTGCTTGCACTGCCTGCGAGGGCTATTGAGGTTGAAGGTGATGTAGATGGGAGAGCCTTTAGAGTGTCAGACGAGTTGTCCACTGGCTGCCTTAGTGAATGTTTGTTTTCCTTTCACTGTAATCTCTTCCTTGCATTCCGAGAAACAATGTCCGGTGCACTGACAGATGATGCACATGGGGTCAGACTTGAGTTTGGAATCGAAGAGAGCGGGATTGTCCCTGGAGGATGTGGGATCATGAATGTTGCGACGTTTGAAGTTAGAGCTCTTATGAGAGGAGTTGTATGGTTCATAACGATGAGAAGGAGAGACGCGATCATCGCGCAGAGAGGATGAGTGTTGGTCGGCTGTGATCTTGGAGAGAGATGAGAAGGGAGAAGACAAAAAGAGAGGAAGGGCTAACCTGCAGCTGCAGATACCATTTTAGTTCATCATGACGGAAAGGCAAGGCCATATAGCATGAGTGGAGCTCCATGTCAAAGGCAAGGATGGCCTTGAAATTGGTGCAGACATACTGGTCTGAGGAGAGATTGGTGAAATGCCAGAGCCAGTGTTCATAGACAGAAGAGATAGAGATGTCCTTGAGCCAGAGGAGATACCTCTTCCAGGCCTTATTCCAAGAAAAGACGTCAAGAGAATCCTCCGCTGGGAAGGTAGAAAGATCAATAAGGTGATATGTTGTGCTTGCAATGGACAACTTGACTTTTTTGATCGTGTGATCCTCGCGATGAAGACGCTTGGTGGATTCATCAGTGAAGAGAATAAGTGGGAGGTACTGCTTGTTGTCAGCCAAGTCTGTGATAGTTGAATGAATCACAAGACCAAAGATACTATCGAGAGGAATAGAGGAGAGAACTTCGGAGTTGCCCGAATAATAGATTTTGGGAGTATTGACAGCGGGAGTGGAGGGAAGAGAAGTCTCCACCACACTGAAGGCACTGAAGGCCTTCTTGGCCTGCGACTTAGAATTGGGAGACATGGTAGTGATTGCTGCCATCCACTGCTGCGTGAGGGAAGTGGTGGGGGCAGGGCTAGGAGGGGAAGGGGTTGGGACAGGAAGAAGGGGTTTGTCTGAAGGGACGTTGGGTTCTCCTGCATCACGGCAAGACTGGAGAGCATTGTTGCGAGAAATGCATGCTGCATTCTTGGCATTGACCTTGGCTAGAGTACGAGGGGAAGTGGTGGCATTGCTGGACGCTGAAGTAGCGGTCACAGATGCAGCAGAGGTGGACGGAGTGATAGTAGTCATGATAAATAAATGCTTGAAGAACGAGTGAAGAGAGGGAGAGTGAGGTGCTTGAGGGAAGAGGGCAAAGGACTCGAGGTGGGCGATCGATATCACGGACCCTTATATATCAGTCCTTATCATCAGATTGCTCAGAAAGAATCACTGACCGCATGGTCAGTGGGAATGAATCTCGAGAAGCCTGTCATGAAGGCCCACTTCTGCAGTGGTATTTACAGGCTCATACAGTCACAGAACTTCCATGTCAGTCACACTACTAGTAGAAATCAACATTAGTCATGACAGATTGATTAATAATCAATCTAGACCAGATGACTAAGTGTCTGAGATAATATCAAATAAGATATTTGATATACCTGCTGTGCATGCTGCACACTAAGTATGCATAACATCATTTACTCTGTGTTATGGTTTTTCCTCCCCATTCTCATTCGCTTCCTACTTGGGGGACTACTGGGCACTTTCTTCCTTCTCTTTTGGCTCTTCATACATTGACTCATCCATTTTACGTTCTTATCTGATCCAACTTGGATATGCCACCTCTTTGATGTTCACATTCTGCAGTCCAACCTGTGCCTCACCTTGATCGTCACATTCCGCAGCTTGATCTCCTTTACGATACTTTGACATCGCCCCTTCCCCTTCACTTTCTATTTCAGGGAGGTGTCTCTTTCTTCTTTTGTCTTCCCTTGGTCCGTGCGTGCACTTTACTTAGTATAAGTACTTGCTCATACCGAATGTATTCTTTAGTCTTGATCTGCGCAATACTAGCGTATATTCAAGTCCCATTCTTGTGACTTTCTAGTCGAACCATTAGTCCTTGTCTCATTACAGGAAACCCCTGAATGATCCTTCATCCCTCGTCGTCCTTGTCTCATTACAGGAAACCCCTGAACAATCCTCGTCCTCCTCTGTTCCTTCTGCCTCTAGAGTTGGTCTCTTTGTGAGAATCACTTGAATCAGCAAGCCTTAGGAGCTCAGCCCATTGTGTACACTACGCATAACACTCTGCAACTAGGCACATTCATCAATCACATGACAAAATAATGTTTATTGATCAATGATCAACCTTTAAGGC